>JABFQA010002755.1:0-10732 GCA_022817065.1 Probaryconus sp. ZL-2020
GTCTGATCATACCTCAACATGTGACCTTATAATGAAATATAATTAGATAAGTTCAGACTTAATTGGTTCTGCTCTGATATGATTGAATTTTAATAGATCTAATTAGGTATGGTCAGATCTGTGATTTTCCAGATCTACTCATTTTTCATGCATGATCAAACCATATCAGATATGAACAGACCTACTCAGACCTAAAACTTTTTTTCCCCGGGAAGGCAAACGAAACGCGCGTATTCATTTTCTGATACATTCCGATATCAACGTCTTACTTTATACAGAGCCATCACTACGGCCAACATCCATGTTTATTAACGCGTAATCCTTATCAATAATTTATTCCATTAAAGGCAACTCGGCAATTCTCCGTTGCATAAACTTCGAAATGCGATTTCACGTATTCCTTTCATTTCGAATGAAATTCAAATGTTTATCCCGCTCGTTGACAATGGCCCCGTTAACAAGTGGCGCCATCATCGAGGGTGCTCCAATATTAGGGGCCATTTCAAAGATTATCTATCAGTACGAGTGAATATCATTTGAATTTTCACGCTTCTTGGCTACAATAATTAATAACAATCGTTTCTTCTCATTAAAGAAAATTTAATCACAGGCAACGCTGTGAAAGTTGTTAATCAAGTTCTGTAATTAATAAGGTGAATCAGTTTTGAAAATGAAATAGCGACTGAAAGTAATGCAGTTAAAATTAATTTGGTTAACAAAACTATTAATCTACTTGTGAAGCAAATATTCGAGAGATGTTTCTATGGGCTAATTTATTACTTAACCCTTTGGAGTGTAATGAAATGATTTTAATGAAGCGCAAAAGCAGGATTGCGCAAGAATTCACGAATTCATTTTGTTAAAATTCAATTAACAAATTACATTTTACTTAATTAACGCCGTCCTTTATTATGAGCGGATGGCGAAAAAATCGTCAAGATTGTTATATGAAAAACGATGCACGGCATAGCACATACTGTATTTCATAATACCTAATATTTACAAAAGCTTTGAAAATTTTATTGCACCAGTATTAAACGCGAAATGCAAAAAGAAACAAACAATATTCCTCGATAAAAAACAATTCCTCACGAGCACTGTACAAACTGAACTGGTTGATATTTACAAAGTACGTTTAATCCGTGGAACCAATTACACCCCTTAAAAAAGGAATCGAACTGCGATCATTAATCTACGTGGAAAACAAAAAACCGAGCACGAATGATTGAACAAATCAAAAAGTTCCTCCATTCTCGATAGAATAATAAATTAGAATCCCAATTAACACTATCTGCATAATCCCTCATCAATTCTCCCAAATGTAGCCAATAAACGAACAAATCCATGAATTATCCGAGAGGCGGTGAAATCTAAAAAAAAAAAAAAAAAAGAATCCGAATAGCATCAATTTTAAAACATTCTTAAAGCTCCCCGGCTTTCAGCTAACCCCAACTCATTATTCCTCGCGAAAGGTTCATCAAAACAAACGTAATTAACATCAACAAATGTCCTCGGCAGTATCGGCAATTACAGTAAAAGCAATCGCAAACAAGGCACAGGACAAACAAAGAAAAGATAAAGAAAAGACCGAAAATGCTTGACGACGTTCCTTCCGTTCAGAATTGCAAATTGAAAAATCGTAATGAATTGTTTCTAGGTTTGTCTGGGAATAACTAAATAGGATGAATTGCCGGCGATATAATAAAAGTAGCGAGGATGGTAATGGCATTAATAGTAGCGATAATGGTAGTATTAAGAGTAGAGGCAGTAGTAATTCCGGAAATGAACAGCAGAAAATAGCGTGTTATGGTAAGCACAGCTCGGACAAATAGGCGTAAACACGTCGCCCGTGCAAACAGCAGCGTCGATTGTTCTCATACTGTATTTCGGTGCCGGGAATTAACTGACGTGACCGATTGATTGGAGCCGGCCCCTCTCGTTTCACGTTCAAAGGTAGCATAAAGTAGCAGCGGTAGTACGAACGAGTTCAGATGGGTATAGGGACACCAACCTTAACGCAGTGGCAAATGGAACCTCGGTAATCTCGGTAACTCCTGAAAGAAAGCTGCTGCACACGACAATTCCTTACGCGAATGATTAGTCAGTGTAATTATGTCAGCGAGTCTTGGGCCATCGGTTCATCCCAACCGGGTTGGTGTCAGGTTGGCCTCAGGTTTGGCTGAGAATCAGGTTCGGCCGCCGATTCACGGTGAACGAGGATCCTCAACCTCGCCGAAAGGATCGGCAATCTGACACCCCATGATTTTCAGTCGCCAGTTCACAGCACATCCACTGGTTATAGGGTACGACGACTCGAGAGTAACGGACTTGAATCTCACCACCGGGGCTTGTAAACAACGGCGACGACTTCGGGCCCGATCTCGGCAAGACATGTGGTCGCGCACGAACTAGGCCATACCCCGATGGGAGGCACGTTGGAGGGTTGTTTGGCGGACGACGAGAAGGCTGGGCACTTGATCAATGTCCCGTGTCAAGGCTTCCCGAAAATTTTGTTTTTTTTTCTTTTCCTTGACCAACGTGTCAAGCGGTCAAAAGGGGGCAGTGGGGTGGAAGTGGGGGTGAGGGTTGCTAATGTGTTCCTCTAGCAAAGAGGTCTTTCATGAGAGAGATGCAAAAGCACCAATACCGCTGCTCGCGGATCGCCCCGGTAACTGAATCGCCTTGTGGACGAGGGGTTCGCGCCGGGGTGGGAAGCCCGCGATAGGGGTGGACGAAGATACACCCCAAGCTTTACGCGTGCGCCGGCCTGCCGAGAGCGTCGTTCTTGCCACCCGCCAGCCAGCAACCCTCGGCGGCACCCCTACCTTACGGCCACGTCAAACTTAGACCAGGATTCAGCCAACACACGCACAGATGCCAGCGTCTCTGTCATTTTATATCCTGATGGCTCTAGCCAGCTACCTACTACCCATCTACGGCAAACGACACCAATTATTATTTCTACTGGGCTCTAATATCCACGAACAAATTCTGCGCCAATTTCTCTCAAACTCCAATCCACCGTTCCTATCGCTATCGCTATCGCCTGTGCTCAAGGTGCGATTAAAAAAGGCCTTCAGCTCTCTTCCTGCTGACTCGGCTGGTGAATTGCATTTTTTGCACCCTGATAGATTTTAACGATCCATCGTAGGATTTAGGGATGCTAATTGTTTTTTTTTCTCTCGAAGGGGGTTAATGATCCTTCTTCTTAACTTCTGTCGAAGATTTTTAGGCGTCCCTGTGAAATCCTCCTGATCTTGGGTACAATTGTTTTAAGGGAATAATTTCGTCGTCATCATCCCGAGGAGTAACGAATGACACTTTTTATTTCGGTGTGATAAAATCTTTGGATTCATTCCAGGATTCGAGAGTATTAATTGTTTCCAGAGGATGGATAATTTGTTGATCTTAGGCGGCGATTGTTACATATCAACGCGGAAGAGGAATTAAATGTGGAATTAAATCTTGAATCTGCAAAGATCTTGCTTAAGGTAGATTATTATTCTTGGTGGACCTTTAGACTTCGTTGAATCAACAAACCTTCGATCGCACCCCAACCTCACTTCAAGTCAAGCGGAGCTCGGGATTTGAAACTGTTCGGAATTCGAGCGTCTGTCGAGTTATGATGATGATCCTACTTCACGGTTCAATTATATAAGAGAAAAAAATGTTTTTGGGTGGTTTTCGTCTTATCGATGTATAAAGACATGCATTCTGATTTAATTAAAACACTTTTAATTTTTGCTCTGTTGCTGAAATTTTCTTCTCAATTTCAATCCAAAGTAAAATGTTATCCGAAATTCACAAGAGTGAGAAGCTCTGAATTGTATTCATATATTATTGTATATGAATTGTATGCATAACAACGATCTAATTATTCCAATTCGCATTAACGTTTCACACAGAAAATAAACCGAGTTTGGAGAATTTTAACTTGAAGATCATGATATTATATTAGCCCAATAGATCAATGAATTCGCTATTAATTCGGAATTAATGTAATTATATCATTTGAATACGAATTCTGTACAAATATAAGTTAACAAAATAGCCTTAGATTATGTTAAATTGATATTGATATTCAGGTCAAACCCTCCGAAGTAACGACAATCCCAGATCACACCCCGCTTCAAAGTCAAACGTAACCCAAAATACGAAACACCGCAGACTTAGTATCTCTGTCGTATCGAAATATGATCTGCCTACATAAAAGCAGTCTAATTATTACAACGCGCAATATTGTTCCTATAAAGCATCTCCAGAGGGAAACTTTTACGATGTCAGATATGGTACTTCGTTGAAGGATTATTTATCATCATTTTGTCCGGGATATAGAGAGATTTTATGCGCTCACTTTTAAGGGCATGAAACTAAAATATGCCTCGACTTTTTTGTTATTTTTTTTTTTTTATATTTACAATAAATCTTTCTGGGTCAAATGTACGCACACATGCAGCATCTTCTACACGATATAATTTAGTTGCTTTTCAATTATTATTCTAAGAGGAGCCTCGCGTTTTGCCGCGCCGACAAAACTTCGATAACAACCGGGTCTTAAAGTCAAAACCCCGGCTCGCAATTGACACGGTGCGAAATTCCAGCGCCTGTCATTTTCTACCGAAATATGAGCAACATAAAAGCCGCCTAAAAACCGCTCAATATTGTTCGGCTCGGAACATTTCCACGGCTCAAGAATTACTCAAACGGATAAACGCGGTTTTTAATTGAAATAATCATTTTCAACGTCGATAGCAATTATCATAAACAATAAATCATCAAATGTTAATGGCTCATTTATAATTCGCTCGTCGGAGTGAAAAGTTCGGATCAACAACGAAGTCAGTGCAACGGACAATATTGTTGTGATTAGATATCTGAGCTCCAGGAGCACCGGATCCAGAGAAAGGGAAGTGCCGGTGATTTATTTGGAGATTTGAGAAAACTATTTTCGGAATGGTATACAGCTTTGTTTATCTAGACGCAATTTGCATGAGGTAAAGTGAAAAGTGTTTTCATCGTCGGAACGATTCATTGGATCCAAATCTGTTATTCTTCATCAATGGCGAACGATTGTTCGACGATTATTTGTAACGATCTTATTTCCTTGCTGCGCTTTATGTTGTTTTATTTTCATTAATTTGACATGAATTTTGTTGTCTGACAAAATTGCACATCACCGTAAAGGCGAAAGTTTTGTTGAAACAAGAAAATTATTATTCCGTGTGTACACTCCGGTTCCGTTGGATCAACAAACCTTCGATCGCAAAGTCCCGTCCCGCGCCGACTCCTTTAAACTTAAGCCAGAATTCGAACATCCTGCGAGACTTCGTGCCTCTCTGTCGTTTTATATTTAACCCTTCATGATCTAACTTTTTTTTGCCGACATAGTGATCTAACTGGGTCTTTAAAGTCCAGACCATTTTATTTATATTTAAAGTCAATTCAAAATGTTTTTATGAATGTAGCATAATATCTTAAACCTAAATGAAGCTTTTTACAAAATGGGAAGACTACATTATTGTATTTATCATTGGCGGCAGCGATATTTCACAGAAAGGGCGAATAAAATTCAAAAAATATAAAAAAACATTTAACATAGGCAAACACCAACAAAAAAATGTCTCTGTTAAGGCATTTTAAAGAGGTCATATAATGCTTTACAAATTCTATATAGACACTTATATTTCCTGTAAAAAGTGTATTTATTTGACCATCTGAAAATTGAATGATTTTTAAGGGTTTTTAATGATTTTTGCGCAACAAACTAATACCAATCCTGCGTTGGTCGCATGTTTTTTAGTATCAACAACAATAACTAAATACAAGCCTCGTCTATTTTCCATCACGTAACTGCTAAACGTTGCGAAGAAATGAGGCGATATTTTGAGACATTATTTCTTACAACTGTAAGTTTTTTTACAGGGAATATCTGTACCTTGCATTAGTATAGTTTCCAAAATATTATAGATTAAAATATGATCTGTGCCCTAAAAGACCCAGTTAGATCATGAAGGGTTAAACGTTTCGCGTAACGCATAAAAGCAACCCGATTATTATAACGAACTAAATTGCTGTCGCGGCAATTTTCGAATAAACTAATCATGTTGACGACGTCGAACGAGATCCTGAAATTATTAATAACAATTGAACGGCGCCTCGCGAGCGCTTGATCTTTCTCAATCTGATGTTTTATTTAACGAGAATGCTTTGGTTAAGTGTTATACATTGTACATTCGGTAAACACATTTCACTTGAGACTGCCGGCAGTTTTCGAGTATAATACGAGTTGTTATTGAAGCAGCCCCATTGATATTCCGAGGGCACTCTTTGATTTTGTCGAGTCATCACGAAACAAACTGAAACGTCTATTTTAGATTTGTATCTTGCAACAATTCCTGAATATTTAAACAAATGCTTTACAATAGACGCAGCACACTTTTGTATATTACCAATCGTTCACTTTTAATGAAGGAGGAATATGTTTTCCGATGAAATTTGTTTAAAATGGACTTAACAATTACCAAATGACTTTTTATTCGTCGCCATTTTAAATGGATCGCCATGACTGGCATGAGAATTTTGAAACGAATATCAGATTTGTGTTAATAAAAGTTTTCTTTTTTATGATTTATCGTCGCGAGCGAGTTTCTTTTGTTAAATCCAAATTAATATTCCAGCAGTATATCCAGATTTTGTTGATTCAACAAACCCTTGATCGCGCCCCTTCTTTACGACAACGTTCAAACTTAGGCCAGGATTCTCTCTGTCATTTTATATCGAGACAAGAGCCTCCTACACAAAAGCACCCTAATTATTGTGCCGTAATATTGTTCGCGTAGAGATATTCCAAGGTCAAAGTCTTTCAGATCTTTCAAGGCTCTATATATTGAAAGCTTCGTTTAATATTCTATACTACAACGTTTACAGTTGTTATGTACATTTTTTTTTTTTCATTTATAATTTCATTTGGTACACTCGTACTAAAAGAATAAAAGGCAGTTAAGCGGAAGGAAAATGCTCCATCTAATTTAGCGTAATCGAATTAACAACTAAATGGGAAAAATACAACAACTTATGGGAAAAATATTACAACTATCCCTCCACGTGAACTTACCTTAATTGAAAAATTCTTCGAAGTGAAAATCGACATCTCCAATTGAACGCGCCGAAGTAATGATCAATACACGTTTATATTTCAGTATATATGTAACTGACTTTTACGTCTCATTATTGATATTCAATAATTCCACCGACAAATTGCATTACTTCGCGCAGAAAAGCGCGAATCTATCTCAATAATAATTATCTCACTTTATTCAAAATATTCTTTGATGAATGGCATTGTATTTGAACGCTTTTATCGCTAATGTCAATGTAATATTTATTCCAAAGTTTTCTTTTCATCCGCGAGACCAATAACGTTTAAGAAGAAAAATATTTTATTTCATTTCATTTCATTTTATGCGTTACTGAAATCACGTCGTTACATTCGCGAATCAAAAAAAAAAAAAACCCTCGAGGCTGCAACATTATTTACGTTAATTAACTGTTATATAATTATTCAAACGTCAACTTCCATATATTTGTCTCGTTTTTTAACTCGACGAATTTAATAGATTGTAATGTGAAATTTGTTTAGTCTCTCTTTATGCGGCGCAGTCTGTACATTTTCCGCAAATGTTGCTTAACAGAAAATAAAGTAAATAAATCTACGGCTTATTGGACTAGCTGTGTCACATATTTTTGCCATCGGTTCATTTTCTGCACTATTTGAATCCAATCCTCTATTTCTGCGATAATTTCCTTGAGGTCATTTTCAACGTTATCCTTCGATCTACCATTGGCCTACCTAACGGTTCTTTTCCAAGGATTTACGTACAAATACTCCAAACGTTTTTCCACTTTTTTCTATCTTTTTTTTTTTTTCATTCAGACTGTGTGAATTATCAACAACCGTCTACTAAATTTCATCACGCTCCAAAAATGTAACAGCATACTTTTCGATGAAAAAGTACGGTAAAAAAAACCTTGCTCTTTTATAATGATTATAAAAATATGTTTTTATGTAACAAGATGAACGTTATATTTTTCAATGCATTGTAAGACATTTAATTAGGCCATTTCAAAAGTTTGCTGACATGAACCGCGCAAGAAATATATATATAAAAAAAAAAAAATTAAAAAAAAAAACTAACGAAAGAGCATACTCTCGAAACTTCGACTGATGTAGAAGGCAGTTTTTCAATGCTTAAAACAACTTTGTTTGATAAACGAACGTCATTTAACGGGTAACAACTTTTCTAAAGAAATTATATTATGTTAGACATCTTGGCGGAGCGCATCTTTCATCTTTAATTATTCTATTGATCATTATTATTATTTTTGTTTTTTATTTATAAACAAGTTAATTAACAAGAGCTTTCGTTTATAAATTTCTCTTAGCGTCTTATCAAGTCAGTCATTCTGTCCAGACTGTGTCTATTATAATCAAATCAAGTCTCCTTACTCATAAATGAATAACAGTGTTCCCAAGTTGTGATCCCGTTCTGATTTCTAATTGAACGTTGTTTTCGCTGGTGACTAGTGCTTCCTAAATATTCAAGCAGATCAGCACCGAAATCGAACCTTTGGATCGCGTCCAAAACATCTAATTGTCAGAATACTAATGACCTATTCGAAACTGACAATCAGATGAGAAATCAGATGAGAAAACAAAAATTCGCTGAAAATGATACAGTTTGATCGATTTTTAGAATGCTTTAAAACTCTGTTGAGATTTATGCGTTCAGAAAGGAAATACAGTTCTCTTCGACGGTGAAATGGTTTTAGAGAATGGAAAATGCCCTTCAAAGTTGACCACACTAGGGGGTGATTTTGCAGTTTTGAATGGAAGAGCAATTTGTCAATTCATTTCCGACGTACGTGAAACGTAAATGGTTCCTAATAAAAGGTTAGATACAAAAAGATGCAGTTTTGTGAAAAAAAAAAAAAAAAAATATATACAGCACCTGTTCAAACATAAAGCGCCCGTTTAATGACACGTGAAAATACGCGAACATATCTCGTATTAAAGTATGATTAAATTTTTTTAAGAGCAATGTTGCAATAAAAGGATCGTAAAGTATTTTGTATTGTTTACAACAACGTTGAAAGGACTTAATACAATTAAAGGTAATATATGAAATTCCGTTAATGAAAATCACAGCACTTAATATTTTTGGCACTCGAGTCGCTTTAATAACCGTGCCAGAAGCCTATATAAAGTTGCAAATAACTGAAACAATTTGTGCTGCGTTGAAACCTTTTTGTTCTGTCTTTAAAAGCGCGTTATCTCTCTCAAAGGTTAGTTATGATATCATACGTTATCACGGATATAGCACGTAAGGGAATGTTTAACGCTAAAACGAGCTTCAAGAAAACAAATACAAAACGACCTTTTGATGTTACTATAAAGTTTTCAAAAATAAGTTCTAAAAGCTTATCAATTATTCTAATCTGAAAAAAAAAAATTTGCTTTTTCTTTTCTTTTGTTATTTGTATATTTGAAATTTGTTATTTTTAATTCATTATTCACTCGGATATGACTTTCGAGTATCCAAATTTTATAAGAATTGAAAGGTCTCTAATCTCGAATCGATTTTTCGTAGAACAGCCCGAAATACACTTTTAGTACGTGCAATTTGTCAGCCAGCTTGAATTACTTTGTCGGATGAGCTCAGAATTCATATAGTATTTCGGACTTACGTATATGATCATGTGTAGAACGTTATTTGAATCATGTACGTTAATATACGCCGCACGTTCAAACATACGCGGACTTATACATGGGTTATTATGGCGTTACGTCGTTATCATTTATTAAACACCGTAATTACGTAAATCTCGATTAATTAATAACACGAAGACGCAGCCGTGATTTATGCACGATACAATTTATATGTTGAATAATGAATATTATTCGTGGTTAAATTGCAAAATAATATTAATTTTCGCACTTTTTTGAGAACGGTTGGAAAATGGAAAATTCTCCTTTAACACTGAGAAAACAGTTTGAATAAAAATTACTATCTTTGTTCGTACCGTAGCAATATACTTTTCCAATCCAAAAAAATTACTATCTCTCTTTGTAAAAAATAATATGTAATTTTTAAAATTAGATATAATGTTCATATTTTGTATCAGGATATTTTTAATTATTATACAAAGAAAGATAGTAATTTTTTGATTTGCAGAAGTATATTGCCACGGTATGAACAAAGATAGTAATTTTTATTCAAACTGTTTTCTCAATGTAGGGAGAGAAAACCTAAGAATCTCTCGTTCGCGCCACGAACTCTACACTGTAAAAAAAAATTATGTAAAATTAGAGCTCCAATGGTCTAATGCAGTTGCGATCAACAGCGCTGTAATTTTAGACTAATAGTATAAAATTGGAGTTTTTAGTCTAATTTTAAACTTTGATTCTAAAACATTTGACTTAATGGGTGTAATATAATTTGACAGCAATAAAAAGCAATAATAATTGTATTAAAACTTTGATTATTAAATATGTTGTGTTTTTCGATTTTAAATTCAAATAGTCATTCTTTTGTTACATTCATTTCTTTTAACGAAGATCGATCCTCAACAATGACAACTATATAGTTCATCTCTTTCTTACTTATTAATATTACATTAAGATTATTATTTTGATAAATATCCAAGATTAAGAAGCAATTTTTAATTTTCTAGT
>JABFQA010002756.1:0-10730 GCA_022817065.1 Probaryconus sp. ZL-2020
ATATGTACAACTATTCTTTCATTATTTCTGTTTTATTATACCAACTAATCGAGTTGGAAGAAAAGTGATATATACAACAAAAACATTTTCCTTAATATGTTTATAGAAATAGCTCTGTCGACGTGTTTATAAAAGTTTTAATTGCTGTCTATAAAAATAACAAAATTAAACAGAACAATTCTACCGTGAGAAAATGAATTCGTACGAAATGGTATTAAATAAATTGTTATTTATTTCTTATAATTCACGACGTGTTATAATTCACGACGAAAATAGTTATGACATATTTCAAATATTTTAAAATACTATCTACATATAAATTAAGAAATTACAGCAATGTTTTTGGCAATAAGTGTATTGTGGAATATAAAACGTATAAAGTCTAAAATTAATTTTTTTATTAACGTTGAAATTTGCAAACAGTTGAAAAATTTTGAGTGATGATATTATTAGATACTGAATAAAAGTTCGATTTTATTTGAGTGGCATATAGAATATTTTTTAAAACAACGAATTGTTTTAAAATTACTCATACTCTTTCAATGGGGGGATCATTCTCGGATAAAGGATAAAAGTGTGATGGAGGAGCATTCAAACTACGATCCAATAAATGGAGCGCTATCTTAATGTCACGTATTTCAGTCTGGCAATTCATAGTCTGCAAAGTACATTTTCAATGCGATGTTTTCCAGAAAGAATGGTGCGGTCACATATAATATCCACAGTGATACTTGAATGTAATATTGTTTAAAAAAAACATTATAATAAAGCTTTGTTTTCGCGAATCGAATGATTTTTATCAGCCTAAAAAACAAAAAGAAAGTGAACGAAAAAATAATTTTTTGAAATAATTTCTTTGCATGTAACTTTTGATACAAACAATTTTCAAAATGTTTCAAAAAACTTTAAACAGCATAAAGTTTCTCATACACGGTTTATTCATACTTTTGGTTGTTTCTTCTACGTCGTATAAACGTTAAAATATGAACAAAAACTTTTAAACAAAACCTATTATAAAGAAAATATTTTAGAAAGAAAATAAAAACCAAAAAGAATGTCTCTAAAGAGACAAGGATTTTTGGTCTGTTTGATTCTGATTTAGTGTCTTAAAATGAGATATTGTGCCTGCGATAATAAAAAGCTAGTAATTGAAAATAAGATATTTTATATATAACATTGTTTGGTATAACGTAAACCTGTCTACTAAAAGTGTTTTACATTGAGAAACTTCTTTTTCAGTGTGGTCTGACCAAATATTGTCTTACTCCACTTGTAATACACAATACATTTTTTTTTAAATGTTCCATAGACGTTTTTTCAACTACTTTTAATTTTGTACATATTAATTAAAGATAATGAACGAATTGGAAATAAATAAATATTACATAGCTTCGTTAAAGCCGCTGAGATGTTGTTTTTCGATGACAAATAAGTAACGAGTTAAGTGGCTTTTCTTAACAATTGTTGTAACTGATATTATTAAATATGCCACATTCCATAAAATACATAAATGTATGAAATTAGCACAAAAGAAAAGAAGAAACAAAAAGTATGTCACGGCACTAATTTAAAACGTATAGCGTCGATGTAAAAAATCGATTGAAAAATTTATGAAGCGGCGAGACATATCCGAAGAGAATTAAAACTGAAATAGTGCTTCTCAACTTGGCATTCGGACTGAATTTAAATGTAATATTACTTATCTGTATTCGATTAACAAAAATTTTGGACACTGCAATCTGATATTGTCAAAGCATTCTATTACAAAAATAATACGTGTATGAAGTTCTCATCGATTAATTCAACGAAACATTTTTGCGTATAAATTCTATTTACACGTATTTTCGGTTTCCAAAAAATTTTATGACATTTGGGATAAGAAAGCATTTTTGATAAAGGGCTACATGTGGGTTTAAATTTAAGACGAATTGAAATACTTCACTAGTGATTAAATGAAAAAAAAAAATTCCTTTTGGCCAACCTTAATGCAACGGCAACACTCGTACACGCTAAATTCGAAGAGTCTCCTAAATGCACTTGTTCACTGTTCACTAACGCACTGTTTCACTAACAATCATAGACTGAGAAAATTTTACAAAATTTTAATAAAGTTTCAATAAAGTACAACTTTCCCAAAAATTTTCCAAATTTGGGATAAGAAAGAGCTGTCAATAAAAGGCCAGATGTGAGTCATAAACCTTATCTCTGTTTTATTGCACCCCAAGCAGGTATAATTATACCTTCAATTAAATTTCTCTTTATTGTATAAAGTATTTTCTGAATATTAATATTTTAATTTCTAATTTTATTTCTAATGACTCACTTTATATATCTTTTAACTATTTGCATTTTTAAAATTTGTCGATGAATTAATCGTTATTTACGTTAATTTTCAAAAATCATATTTTCAAAAATCATATTTTTTCAAATATCCGAAAAACACTAGATAAAATGAAGAATATCAATTAGCAATCTTAAAATTAAACAAAATTTCTTACAGTGACGTATAAATGTTGGCGATAAAGCTTTTTGTCGCATCGATTGTAATATATCTCCAAAATGATATCAGAAAAAGTGATGTCAGTAAATAAAGAAGCAACATTTATTATACATTTTTGTATTACGAATGCATTAAGTGACAGAAGATTTGATTTAAAAGAACAATTAGCAACTTTTTCATACCAACATTTATTCTGTTTCGAAATGAAAAAAAAAATGAGATTAATTATAATGACGATGATGTATTGCAAAAACACAGACTTACTAATCGTTTGAAGTGACGTGAACTGTACTGAGATCTTTGGACTCACCTGAAACCAGAAGAAAAATTCATTGAGATTAGTTAAATTTGAATGCGATTTTGACTAATAAACAAATTAATAAATCAATTCAAGATCTATTTTCAAATTCATTAGCGGTAATTTAGCAGTTCGACACGATTATTGAGAAATACACGCGTGGAAGTAAGTCGGGTGCAATGTGTGCGCGATTGCTCGTGCCACACGCGACGTTACACGTGTTCGTAATATGCGTTAACACATGTAGTCGGTTACGCTGGTGCAAGCGAGTCGCTTAAGTATGTGAATATAGCATGATTTCTGGGGCTCAATGAAAGGTTGAAAAGGGTGATCTACTGCTCCCGTTGCGCTGTTTATACGGCCCTGTCCTCTATTTCATCGCGGCGAAATAAATTTTTGCAAAATTTATAAATTACAAAAAAATTGCTTTAAAAAATCAAAGAAATGTTCATTTGCTTCAGACAAAAATTTGCAAAAGTCTTTGCGAGTTACATTTGAAAATTATACTTATAGTATATTGATTTTTGCAAAAAATTTTATAATTTAATTATAAAGTTAATTATAAAGTTTTCCAAATAATTTTAATTATTTCGATGAACGAAGATAATTATAATTAAGTTTGCACAGGCTTTTTTTTCATTACAGCGAGCGGTGCCTAACTAAGAATCTATAATACCTGGACAAGATCGAAAGGTGAAAGAAATGAAAGAAGCCAGATAAAAGTAAAAGTCGCGCGAGAGAAAAAAGGTTGAAAAATGACGACAGAAAGGGGATGAAGGAGATAGATAAGAGTTTACTTTCGTTCAGCGGCAGGTTCAAGGGCGACTTCACCTCGTCTGCTTCCACCCTCCTTAGCGGCTTCTCACACGCAGACAAACAGAAAAAAAATGAAGAAGAAAAAAAAAAAAAAGCTGCGCAATTCGCGCCGCGCTTCCAATCATATCTTATTATTCAAGGAGATTGCTTCTTGTTTCTTTTGCTTTTATCTTTTCAATGATGTCGAAATCGTTTTCAATTTTATCTTCTCAATAAGGAAATTGAATGGGTGGCTTCAACGTAAATAAATATTATTCATCAGTTCTTTTCCTATATGAAATTAATTTACGCTATCGCGCGGTTTAACAATAGGTAAATCGCAGTGTTACTGAAATTTTATTTTTGGAAAAGTTCATTGCGTAAAGTTTGCAAGGAAACTAAAAAAGATCAATTTAATATTTCATTCGTGTCTCCTATTCATTTCTGACAAAAGTTTAATTCAGTATTGTAATTATTAAATCGAAATGAAATTGAGTTACGGATGTTGAGCACAATTGACTTTTGTACAAGTCGCAGTTCAAGCTCCGCGAAAATATGGCAAATCTAATTTTTAAATACAAAAGGAATTCGATACGAGTGCATTTGCATTGAAAGAGTACGTTCCCTTTTTCTCATAAATAACGTAATAAAGTTATTTAATCCAGTTAACGAACAATTATTTATTCTCAAGAACCAACAGAAGCTAAACGAATGTCAGTCAGTTGCCTTCGATAAACTAACGTTTCTCATGACATGATTTCTTGTTTTGCATTTATTTTTGTCCAGCAATCATTTTTTATCCAAGAAATATCTTTAAATTTCCTTTTCCCTAAACAAATATTTTGCAATGAATATTATAAATTTAATTACGCACACAAACCGAAATAAATAAACATATCATAAATGATAATCTCGTTAAAAAAAAAAAAAAAAGTGGAACGTTTCACAATGTTAATAATGTCGTTATTGAGAGTGTAACATGAGATTGGAAATATAAGACGAGTAATTAAATGATTGATTGGCGAGACAAGAAGTAACCAATAGATAGAAGATAAGGGAAAGGTGGGACGAAATTTTTCGATCCGGAGAAAAAAAAAAAGGAGGCGAGCTTTTTGAAGACTTTCTTTTTCGGACTTTCAGTTAATCGCCGGGACGCAGTGACAATAAGCAGAAATTTGAAATCAGAAATCGCAGCGCGCATCAGCCTGTGAAACTCTTATATCTTTTGACACGCGTATCATGAACTATGTTTCTCGACGCAACGAAGTTACGCTCAATTAATTTCACATCGTATGCTCACGAGCGTATCTCGACATCCATTTCCTTTGAATTGGAACTGATTTAATAAGTGACTAAGGTCGATTGATAAATTGTACTATAATACAATAATTGATTGGCAATGTAATCTAGACTGAATAAATCAGAAATTAGCACTGCCTATCAAGCCTGATAAATGTTTTTGATATTAATTCACACCTTTATCTTACGAGTAAACATTGGCACTGCAATTATCGTTACCCTAAGTAAACATGGGTGGCTTTCTTATTAAACGTTTTCCAATTCCTTTTGTTTCATTTTGAGAATTTATTTTTGTTATACACGTCAATTAATTTAAACACGAAAGATTGTCGAAAGTGTGACCAATTAAAAATGAGGTACTTTTATTTGTACGAAGTAGAAATTAATTAAAGATGAGGGACCGTAAGATTTTACAAAATAAGGAATCACCTATAAAAAAAATTCGTTGAAAAATGTCAATATTAAACAAATATAAAAATTATTCGTTTCAAAGTTTAATTGCATTATAATAAAAGTAATTTTAAAAGGAAAAAAAAAAAAACTTCTATTACACGATTTCTGCAAAAAAAAAAATAAAATCGTTTATGTAACTTTGAGTAAAAAATGTGAATCAACCTTTTTTTATTTGGACGTTTCCTAGAAACTCGAACGTGAGTCGCAAACAAGCGGTAATTTGGCACTGCGGCGACGGTAAAAACAAGTTGTTGATTTTCGAGAAATCGTGTGATTTCGATGTGACACGTCGCGGTGCGAACGGAGGATGGCGAGAGACGGAAAGGCTGGTGGTAGTCATGGCGACTGCCGGGTTCCAGCAGGCTGATCGATCGACCACGGTCAAGGTTATCATTGAACCCAGGAGGGTTCGGATGTCGGCTAGACACCCTCCGCGCCGACATTCTTACGCTGACCGTCAGACGCCGAGAAAATCTTTTATGCACGCTATTACATCTTCTGGCTGACAGTGTTTCATACAAATGTAGTCATCCGTCAAAAAATTTAATTTTACTGCCAGTATTGAATATTTTCTTTTTCCCATTATTATTAACAAAAGTTATTCTCTTAACTTTTATTTTATTTAAAACAAATTTTGTATTGTTATTTTTAAACTTTTAATTTGTTACATGGAAGATGTCAAAACGTTGAATTTTTTTTTGCGAAATAAAATGAGTTTTAAGAACGAATCATGTTGATCTTGTGTTATGAATGATTTGTGCGAAATAACTCTTTTTCTCCACAGAGAATGAAGATAGTGTTGTAATTCAAACTTATGCAATTTCATTTGTCAGACAGTTGGAATCAGTTTCTACTTTCAGTATATTATTGTCAGAAAAATCTTGCATGGGAAATAAAGTTCTAACTGTAATCCTATATGAATTATAACAAATATAAATTGAATTTAAATTTAACAAAAATTTGAAAAAGATGAAAAATTTAATACATCGTAAAATTTACATTTCGCGACAGTGAGTAAACTAGACAAAGTGATTCAGAGAAATGTCTATTATAAATCGTATTACGCTAGTCTGTCAACCGGAAGTCGACTGACTAACGCGTAAACTTCAGTCACCAGCGATAAAACAATTATCGTTATCGGCTTTTCCAGCAGTTCGGTTGCTTCCTGATTCAACAACTTCACCGAAATAATTCTACTTATCACGAAACAAACAATGATCAAATCGCGATGGAGTTACGACATTTCAGGAAATGTTAAATTTTTGATAACTTAGGTAAAGTGCACTTTATTATTCGCGAATCATCATCCTTACCCAATTTCGCAGATAATAAATTAATAAATTTTAAAATTCTGCAATCTTCAAAAAAAAACTGCTCGAATTGTAATTTTTGAAAAATCGTTCGGTCGCTTCATTTCAATAATAAATCCTGTCAGTTATATAATTAGTATTGTAATTCTGGATTTTCACATCAAAAATTCACATCAACAATTAAATCGTGCAAAATAAATGCAAAAAACCCAAAGATAATTACGAAAAAAGGTAGATTATAAACACGTCTGTTTAACCAATTAGCATCGCATTGTCCACCTGAATAACCCCACTTACGAAGCTCAGGAATAAATAATTACACCACGATCGTCTGAAAATAAAAATCCCTGCATTTTGCATAAACTTCTCTCTCTGATGAACAATCTTTAAAAAAAAAAAATAATAATTATTTATTGCTTCAGAAGAATGCATGATTAATAATTTATAATTCTTTACAAAAAAAAAAAAAAAAAAAAAAAGTCTTCGTTAATTTTTCTATCTATTTTTTCTAAAAGTCCAAGCAATCTTCTATCGATCTCTCGATAAAGCAAATCTCGTTCTTTTTTTTTTTCGCGCTAAATCATTGATCGGCACCGAGAGAAATAAATGAATTAATAAAACGAAATGTCCCACACCCAGAGACAATAAAAGCGTATCAACGTTAACGGCAACAACAATGCCGCTAATTCGCATTGCAAAATTGTTCGTATCGATTCATCGAAACTAGAATATGAGAAAGAACACATTCCTCTTGGCGATAATGCCGTGCGACTATCGTCTGGAAAAACGTAAAGCATAACACATACGAGCGCACACAAAGATGTTGCACAGTCAGGAATATCGCGATCCTTACGCCAAGGTGATTCCGTGGCACACATACGCGATCGCTCACAGTCGCACACGCGTATGACACGAGTGTTGCCGTGCCACAACACGCTCGTGCATACGTACAATAATCACCGGACTGACGTCATCGTGTCTTTTATTGATTTCTTTCGCTATGCCGGTCAATAATCCCGATAATCGAGGCCGTCGACGAGCATTCGAGATAATGACCGGTGATAATTAGGGATCGCATATGAATGCGCGAATTACCTGACTGTGCAGGCAAAAATTGCGAGACCTAACGTTGCTGCATGGCTATTGTATAGGAACTGAAACCGAGCGGAGATTAATCGCAGAATAAAGGATCGTTATGTGGAAAGGATATTTCAAGTTTTTTTTTTCTTTTTTATTCTTCGTAGTGGTTTATAGAAAAAAAAAAAGTAAAGAAACGTTTGTACGACTTGTGAAGAATGTAATGCTTGGTAAAAATAGAAATGTATGTATATATACGTACATGTACTGTTAATATATAATTTTATGGATTTGCCAAAACGAACGAGAAAAAATTGTACCAAAAAGTGTCGTGTATTAATAACTAAATTTAGAACGAAGAATTTTTGCGGGATTTAAATATTAATAACGAAATCCAAAAAGTAATTTGCAAAACCTCCAATAACATGATTGCATAACCAAGCTAAAACCTCAACCTATCGCAACTCACATCAGAACAAAAAAAGCCAATGCATCTTTCATGTAAAACTGTCACGAGTAATTAATTTTATTTTTAGCAACTCTCTTTTTCACCGGATTCATTAATTTTTATCATCATAAATCCCTCCAAAAAAAGTATTGAAATTCTTCAACATAAAATTTCGAAAACATGATCGAAAACTCTTTCCAATTTTCTTTCCGTATACGAAAACTAAAAAACTCCCATACGAGTTGAGTCACACTTGAAGCAGCAAAAAAGTGAAGTACTTTAATTTTCTAAAATGTTTACGCCAAAATAGTTTTGGCCGTAAATAAAACGTTATCGTGTAAGAGTGTGAGAAAAAAAGGGAATCCGCAGAAAGAAAAAAAAAAAATAATAAAAAACAAAAAGACGGTAGACGACGTCATCCTGTCACGATCGCAAATAAAAGCATTCATGGTCAATAAACTCGAAATGAGTCTAACGATCCTGAGGAAAACAAACGCGAGATCAGTGAAACGAGTGCTGCCAGACAAGGAAGGAAAAGCGCTGTGTCAAAAAGGACGTCGACGTGGGCGGCGCCGGAGGATTTTCGTATCGTCCTGACAATCGTCTGCGCGAAGAAACTGCGGCCTGAGGGTGAAACGCGGGGCGAGCGCGGCGGCGGTCGTTTAGCGGGGTTTATGTGGAAGGCCATGACCGTGACCTTGGCGACGAGGGTTATTGAGCGCCGTGACTTTCACTACCCCCAACGATTCCCCTTCAACCCACCCCCCCCCAACCCCTCTGTCGGCTACACTTTCACCATCGGCGGTTACAATCCCAACCCCCAGACTTGTTTTCTCACAATATAGGTGAATCTCTAATCGCGCGATCTCAAAATTTCTATATTTATCCTTCGAAATCCTGAAAAACGAATTTTTGGCAATCGATCCTGATGGTTTAATTTTTCTCTTCATTTTATAATTGGAAAAATTGACAGGATTACGCTCAAATGGGACAAATTTCGAGTTTAAAAGACAATATTAGGATCTTGTTGCATTTTTAATATATGTTATTTTTATTGATGGAATTACTTTTTTTTTTTTTTTATTTATTTTATGTAATTTATTTTATTTAATGGGAGTAATTATTGAAGTGAATATTTTTGCAGACATAATAAAACATATTGCGACCTGTCTCTAATAATAATAGCATGTAAATATTTCATTTGACGCCGAGATCATTTTTTTGCGAGGGACGATTAGATGGCTGTTTATCCTGGTGTCAATTTCGTTAATGATGATATTTTTAGACACATTGTACGTTTATAAAGCTCGTTTTCGTTATTGGTATTGTTATTATAATTGATATAACTATTATTATTATGATATCGTTTGGACACTCCGAAAATATTAATAAAGATAATTAAAAGATAATGGAGATAAACAAAGACATTTTTTTATATAAAATCAAAATATAAGATGAAAAACAATCATACCTGCTCGTCCTACAATTTTAATTTTAAATTTGGGCCATGATTCTGGAGCATTCAGTAAGTCTTTAATAAACGAATGCAAAAGCTGAGAATCGTCTTTCGTGTAACCTTCATCATGCTCAGGTTCCAAAAATTTTGTTTCAAGATATTTTCCATGTTCATTTACACTGATCCATTTCATCGGTACAACCTCGATGCTTCTCATATTATTTATTTTTTCATCGATAAACTCGACAAGAGCAAATTTCCTCTCGTCCTTTTTTCCCTGAGTTTAATAATAATTAGAATAATTAATATTATTTTTAACAAAATTATTTTGATTTTTTTTGTATGAATATGTTAATTAGTGTAACTGAAATCATTATACTATAAAAAACAATGAATGAATGTTTATAGGTTATTTACACGATGTTAGTATATTTTGTTTATTTTATGAAATTAAACAATACAATTACAATTATAAAATTATTTTATCTTATCATAACATAATAATAAATGAACAAACCTTTGGTGGCATCTTTTCTTTTATTAAAATAATCCAGATTAAAATTAACAATTTTTAGAATTGAAGGCAAATCACCATGTATTTCACACCACTGTAACCTTGAAACAAATGAAATATAACAACGTAAACAATAGGCAATAATACGGTATGTCTCAGTTATCAAATTAAGGTAGTGAAAGTGATTTTAAACTATCAACTTCAGATTGGTTAAAAACAGAATGTATTTAGTACGTCTTATAAATTAATAATAAGCACAACTGTAATAAACAAAACTATTCATTAATTCATTTCTAATTACTGAATTTTCATTCCATGAATTAACTGCTTAAAACCACTTATACATGAATGAACATTTTACAGTTTGACGAGTAGCCACGTGACCAAGAGACAGCGCTATGCGCAGTCAGGCTTCTCTATCTCTTTTTCAAGGTTCGTTCATTTGGCGCGTTTAAGCGACCGTTTAAACGCGCTAGAACAGTTTAAAATTTTTATACCGTAATTTTTACACCTATTTTTAGAAATTAATATAAAGTGGGCGTACATTATTTTTATTTTACTCAAATTAACTAATATTTCT
>JABFQA010002757.1:0-10729 GCA_022817065.1 Probaryconus sp. ZL-2020
CTGCGAGAGATACGGTTCGAATAATAAATAATAATAATGAGTAGGTTTTAAACTTATTCATACAAATTGAAGAGAGATAAAATTGATGTATTACAATTGTTTGGTTTAAAATTAATTCCAGCAAATACCATCGTACTTACTGAATTTCATGTTCTCATATAAAATCAATGTTTCATATAAAAGTCGAAGAAATTTTTTCCTATCGATGAAAAGTATTTAATAAAATATTATGCCTCGGTTTAATGAAAGGAGAGAGACGATTATTCAAAGTTCATTTCACTTTTGTGTTTTAAGAGGGTAAAGTTTGAAAAGAAAGAACCACCGGGGATGAGGGGAATTGGTCTCGTGTGACCAAATTAAAACTTATATAAAGTTTGGGATTTTTATGTTGAAAGCTTCGAGGTTAAAAACATTTTAATGGACTTTTTAACGAAGAGAAATATTTTACCCAAATAACTAAGAAATTATTTTTATATTTTCTTATATGGGATCAATAAAAAAAATATACAAACTGATCGAAATATACTTTGAAACTTGGGAATTCATAGTATTGCCATTATTTTCTAATCAAATAAGTATCAAATAACAGTAAAATCGTTTTGACTTTATTTTATTAAGCGTACTTATTGATACATAAAGCAAGCTCCATTACGTCAAGACCGTTAAAAATATTGCAAAATTGCGAAATTCCGTCTCTGCTGCTTGTTTACAAAGACTCAGTTGAATAGAATAAACCCATTATTTGTATAACACAATTTACAAAAGAAATTCTTTTGTATTTTAAGTAATGCAATACTGCAATAAAACAATCCAACACGTAATACTATTTCGAATAGGTTTAGTCATTGTTTTAAAGTGTGCTTTATAATGATGAAATAATGGAATACTCTCTTTGATCAACGTTTATATTTCATTAAACATTTAATTCGTACATATTTCATTTATTCATTGCATTAATTAAATAAAAAAAATCAATACTGCAGAATATGAAAATAATATCAATGTTAAAACGATTTGTTTTTGGGTGATACGTTTGTTTTAATAAATTAGAAATTTCATGAAGTTTTAGTTTTGATAAAATGTCTTTTAGGTAAAATTCATGCAACTCTATTCTCGAAGTAAACATCACATTTTTCAAACGTTACTTTTTAACAGGGTTTTTTGCGTTTTACAATTTTTGCACTTTGCAATAACTTCATCCGTGACAATAACTGCACAAAACTTGAATTAAACGAATGTTCGAAAAAGCTACTTGTTCGAATATCGTCAACTTTTTGAGAAGTTGCCACCCATTTAGGAATTGCAAACTTTTAGCAATGAATTGAACGTTGCAATTTTTTTAATTGTCGGGAGATTTGCGGAGATAAATTATTTTCGCAATTATAACTGCATTCAGATGGTTTTGAAAAAAATAGATAGCGGTAGCTTTTATTTTTTATTTCAAGTCATTTATATTTCATCTTACGAACGTTTTCTTTCCCAGGTAAGTCGATAATAAACGACAGCATATGCAGGCATATTTACTCCGACAGAAGAAATTGACGAAGAAAAATAGTGCAACTTATGATGTGCACATGGCCATGAGTTGTTTCAGTCAAGTCGAAGCACTGGCTGATGAGAATCGATCGTCGAAACATGCGTTAGAACTACATGTAAGTGAATGTTTTATGCTATTTATAACTGCACTTTTTGCAGTGACGAGGGATAATTTTATTTCTTGATTTCAAGGGGGAAATTGCAATTGATCAATGAAAAAGAAATACTGAATTTACAGCTCAAACAAACAAAAATATACTATAAATTTGAAAACGAATTTTATTCCTCTGAAATGATTTTGATCATTTCGTGGTATATATCAGTTTACATCAATTGTTTCACATAAAACATAAAGCCAGGTTTTAATATCGATAATAACGTTTCGAAATGAAATTCTGAAAAACTCATTTACAGAGCGTGTAAAACTTTTCAACGCATCTTTACAAGTAGCGGTTTGAAGAAAAAAAAAATGAGACATTTCCCACCACCATAATAACGATTATTAGATTTTTTTTTATTGCCGAAAATATCCCGGCGTCGTTTGTCATTTCTTAAGCTCCGCGATAAATTCGAATTACGTGTCACTTGGCATGTGAAAATATAGCGATGTTAGTATAAATTCTGAAATATAATAGGGAGAGAACAAGTTCGCGCAAATAACACGTTCATATGTTTTTCGCACAAAGAAAACAGAAATTCCTTGCATGGAGACTTCTGGCGAAGTTGCGTTTCATTGTACTGCGACATTGCAACGAGAAAGTAATGCCATCTTTCAGTCATTTCTCATTTCAGCAGTTACTCGTAAAACTGCAAATTATTAAAATATTTTAGACGCCGAACAATTGTTCGCTTGTTAATACGTTAGCAATCTGTAATGCCTTCACAATGAAGAGCAAAATTTCATTTGGCACATAACATTGAAAAGCACAAATTCGTTCAGCTCGTTGTTTTGTGTTTCAAGCTAATATTTGCAAAATACATTGCTATTTTTTTTTTGTCTATTTTCGAGCGGCTGAAAAAATTGATGCGGTCAAATTTGCAATTCCAGTGACATTGCAAATTCAAGTAGCATCTTAGTTTTCATTGGCCCGATTGGTTTGAGTCTGAGTACATCGTTTTGGTTTTGAGCGACGAACGATAGTGTTTGAATCGAGGATTTGAATGTCGTATAACATGTGAATGGGTATAACGAAATTAACGCATAACAGCAGAACGAAGATGAGATTGCGGCTAGTGTACACGGCGATCATAAATCAGATGAAAGCTCAACGTTATTCAACCGACAGCGCGTGGACGTTAAATTAAAGGCGAACCACAGTCGTTGTCGCTATTACGGCTCTATCGGATCATTTAAGCGAACTTGGTACACTTAATACACACACATTGCAATTGCATCAAATATAACTTCAGATTTATTATTATTAATCTTACTAGAGCGCGTGATTATACACTAGTTCTGATCTGTATATATACATGCAATCCATATATCATATTATACTGCTCTGAAAAATTGTCTCAATGAATGCTCCATTCGTTGAAATTTTAAGTAAATCTACTACACTTTGAAAAATTAAATATTTCTCTTGTAAAGGCTTCGTTAAAGGCTCCCAGTAATTGAAAAACAATACGCTAAACTTCTAGCTATTGCAGCGCCAGACAAGTGGGAAAAATTTTAAATATTGTTGGGTAATATAATATTGAAGAATTTACTGTTATTTTATTTTAAAAACATTAAGAATTCTAGTTTTTATAACGAACAAACTTAAAATAAAACATACTCATATATAATTAACATTATCTAACATCGTCTATGAAACTTTTTCGCGTTTTATTCATAGGGATATTTAAAAAGAAGCAAAAATGCCAGGATCAAGAGATCTCCTAAATAAGATAAAATACCTGCACCATCACTTTCGATAGAATAAAATTCAGAACAAGAACTCTAAATTGTAAAATTAGAATTGAGAAATATTCAGTATCAGTGAATCGTAATTTGTTTGAAAAGTAATTTGTTTAATTCAAGTCTTTTTAAATCGTTTTTAATTGCAATCTATTCTATCCTATCGTTTTTTAGTTATTGGGGCTGACAATGTTTTACTAATTTCTAGTACGATTTCACGTGAGATTTCATTTATTATTAATCATTAAAAAAAGTTATCGTTAAGTCAAATCGTTCTTGCAACTCAAATGCGTTTTCTTCGTTAGCAAGTAACTTTACACGATATTATTGACACGAAAAATATACGTTGGGAATTCAACGTAGAAGATAAATAACTGGAGAAAATAAAATCAGAGAGCAATAGAACTTTACAAAGAAAATTGTATAACAAACTGCAGTTGTTTTTTCAACACGTGTAAATATCTGCTCGTACAAATATTTACACCTGTGAACTAAAAATTTAATTTAGTGTGAACTAAAAAATAAAATTTAGAAAAAATTATTTATACAGAAAATTTATCAGTACAATATTTTACACTGACATGTAAACATTTATTTCACTGTTTCGTTTCCTTTTTATTATAATGAAAAGAGAATATAAAAAAAAAAAGATTATTTAATTACACGTGCGGCAGAAAAAGGATAATGATTGTGTTTGAATTTTCTGATAATTGATTTCCTGTCGCCTGTAATTAATACGTTTTGCTTTTTTGCACTTTCAATTAGCATTCGTAGCATGTTTTGTAGAACGTTTTATTCTGCTTCGAAAATATCTATTAATTTCAAATGAAATAATTTCGAGGGCCATTAAAAGTCAGTGCCACATTGACTGATTATAATTAGAAATTATACATTTAAAGAATTTCACACTTTCAATTAGAGGCATTTTTGGCATGTGACAAACAGAAGTTTTTACTTCTGCATAATCGATTCGTTTCATTTTGCGAAAAAGTACGAGACAGTTATTTACGTTTTAAAAGTAAATTGAAAGCTCAAAACGTATTTTTATATTCCTGAATTATGTGCCAAATACAATTTTGCACTCCATTGTGATCGCATTATAGTTAGCTTACTTCATTTCTTTTAGCCTATAATTATATAATTGCTTCTAAGAAAAAAAAAAAAAACAGGATAAATAGAGATACAGGAAATAACACATATAGTAGTACAAGCTGTGTCTTACGGTCTCGAGGGAGTTTCGCAGAAAAAGTGTGCTCGTTCCCTGAGAACTGTCAAACAAGAAAGCAATTTATAAATCGCCGATAAACGGTTATTTTGTATCGTTGAAAACATTTCTATTTATTTTGATACGCTCCTAAGTTTTACGAACTTGGGATGCTCGAGTTAGGGCTGGAAAGAGTTTGCTGAAAAATATGGCCCGGTTGATAAACAGAGACGTTTGTTCGCCGGTTCGAAAAAACATAATATTTCATTCGAAGGCACGTATCGTTGCTTATGATGTTGCTGCTGCCGTTGAAAATGTTTCTGAAAGTTTGGTGTACACCGACCTTCATTCGCTACGTCTGAATGCCTCGGTGACGGCAAATATATATCGTTGATTCAATGCCAAAGTAAATATCAAATGTAGACGGAAACACAACACAAGGGACTCTGTGTAAATACACGCGGAGGCTACGTCAAAAAGAAAACCGAACGCGCCCGATGTACAAAATCAAAAAGGGAAGGGAAAGGAATGGAAAATACGTCAATTGCACGCGAGAACAAAATTTCAGATATGCACTGGGGTGAACGTTTCGGTAAACGATTACAGAATGAAAGTACTACTTGCCAAACGAGGAATCCCAGTCTAACTATATCTTAACGCTATTTTAATCCCAAAGCAAGTTTTCATGTGGTCTGAGACTTCATTAATGTTGGTTTGCTGGGTTGGTTAGATGCTTGGGGAAATACGCTTACGTCGATATTACGCCGAGTCGATGAGATTCAAATCGTCGTCATTGTTAGTAAAACACGAATCATGACATCAAATGGACAGAAATATACGATATTTTTGCTCGGGCCAAATTTAACGCTGTAATTACGAGTTCTTTTTCTGAACGAACAAGAAAATTCATTTCTCCTAATCTCAAGCTCACTACCATTGATTTTGAATATACCATTTTTTACCTCCAAAAAAAAAATCAATTTCTAATTAAATTTAAAATAGTTTTGCAAAGCATTGCAAACTAACATAAACCTTCTCAAGTGACCTGAAAATTCAATCGGCGTCTTGGATTTCAAAATGTAAAGTGAATTCAAAATTGGCGTTGAATACATCAGCTTCCTTTCTTCTTCTTTTTTTGGAATACACGATGATATTCTCAGCAAGTTAACTTCGCCTCAAGTGAAGCCTAGAACGTAAGCAAAGCGTCGGCGATGAGCACTGCAGCTGCAACCGACTTTGATAGAAAAGCCACATTTGCATGATAACGCTGCATAGGAAACTTGAGAAACTTGGAACTTTCGGCGAAGGACCCATGACACTGTTACAGTTTTACAGAAATTACATTGAAAAAAAAATTATCACAAAATTTACCAGTTTGGCAATCACAGGGTAGATGATTTCTTCTTGTATGTATTATCAAAAATGTAGTAAAAATTACTAATACACTAAGAAAAAAAAGATATTAAAAAGTACCAACACCGTTTGCAGACTCAGTGCATATGATACAAGATACAAAACTTTTCTAACACTGATAGTAAAATTTTCAATCACGTTTGTTTAAAATTGTAACCATGTTCATAATTTTTTGAATCGTGTTTACAATTTTTGTAAACATCATTACAAATTTTACTATCAGTGTTAGTAAAATTTTGTATCTCATACTATATGCACTGAGTATACAAACAGTGTTGGTACTTTTTAATACCTACAAGAGTAAGCCATTTATCCTGTGATTGCCAAAATGTTTGGTAAATTTTGTTATAATTTTTTTTCCAGTGTAATGTTAACGGAAATTGACATGTTCAGTATACAGTTTCATTTAAAATTACTTTAAGGGACAAAAAAGCCCGTTTCCTTAACAAATCGTAAAGTTTTGAAATGCACTGCAAATGTCAAATAACTCCTTTACAATTTCACAAACTGCAGTCGTTTTTCTATGAATTTACCTTACTCACTTCTGAGCAAATTCAATCATAAGGTATCGTTATTTTAAGCAGTTTTAATTTTCTAATTAGTTACAACATTTTCTTTGTTATTGAAACTTTATTAATTAGTTCAATAATTTAATTAAAGATCGTAATTGGTTTGAAAGTTTATACACAATATACTGGTGCTATTATGGCTTTGACATGGTGAAATATTCAGTTTAAACTATTTTTCACTGGTTCTTTTAATTTTTAAAATGTGTAATTTTTACGATGCATCATCAGTCAATTGATTACAATTAAAATGTGAGTCTTATAGAAACGAAGATGTAATAGCAGTGACAAAATATCACTTCTTATTAAGAGATATGAATTACAATCAGCTCGCTTTAATCCGAAACTTGCTGACATAATTGTCAGATAATTGTGGTCACAGAGGCTGCATTGTTATAGCTATAGAACATGGCTCTAGTAAAGTTACCTGGCAAATTATACATACATATATAACCGGAAACCGCTAAACACTTTATTATCACATTTTATTTTTTTTTTTTATCTACATATATATCGTTTCGAAGTTACTCTTTTTTAAACATTTAATTAATAAAATAAATTATTAAACTTGTTGAACGAAAAAACAAATTTTAACGAAAATTGGGTCGCTTGAAAATGTAACATCAGATTAAAAAAGTCATGTTATAAATTTTGCAACAACTTTTTTTTTATACTGATATTGTAATCTCGTTTTGAATTGGAATATTTTATAAAGTTTATACAAGAACAATTGTTCACGGATTTTATTATTACATTTTATTGTTACTTTTGTTTTTGGTCCACAGAAATAGAATCTTTTTGATTTGGTAATAACGTTCATATTGCATAATCAAAATGGCCATGAAATAAGTCCAATTATGATAACCGTAATCTATGCCCAAGTGTAACCCGGATTAAGCGTATATCTTTGGTTCTGTAATTACAATTACACTTAGGGCAAGACCATAAATTCCCAGGTTGTAATTATGATAATTCCGCCAATAAACAACCTGTGGTACGTAACACCCCGAGCTATTTGTAAGGCATTCAAATAATTACGTTGACATTAATCCCGGGTAATTTTTACAGGAGTGATTAATTACGGCCTTAACGAGGCCTAAAATGCATCTACAATGTTCATACAAAAATTGTCATTGTTTACAGACTGTTTGTGATTTATAACAAGAGAAAACAGAAAACAAATGCCACTAAAAATACAGAAATATTTTCAATATTCATTTGCCTTGTTAACAATCAATTAACTGATGTATAGTTTTCCAATTATTAACGACATTATTGACATTTTTTTAATGATTGAAATTGAGATGTCAAATTTAGCTTGTAAATGAATGACACATTCAATTTAAAGTAGTCGGAATAAGTAAAAGGGAACGGCAATTAAGACCGTTAATGTTACAATCAACGGTAGCATTACATTTGCTTCGTCAGATTGTGTTTACGCAATTTGTATACTGCATAAAGTCTTGATGGTAATAAATTTTAAGGCACAGCATTGTCTTAAAATTGCACCTTGTTAATCAAACCATTACAGCCTCACTTCCACAGTCATAACAATTAACGTTTATTCTTGAAATTGTTATTTAACAGATCGTTTTGTTAATTTGTTTATAATGTACGAATAAGTGTAACGAACTACATTATAACGAGGTTTAAAATTTTCTCGATGAAATTGAATGAAGAATGAATACTTCGATGAAATACATAATTAAGTTTAATGACAAAAAATGTCCCAAGAGTCACTTATTTAATTCAATAAAGTTTAATACCGTAAAGCCTTTAAGGTAGAGTGTTACGCCGTTGGCTGACTGACTGATTCGCTCGTTCGACTGCTGGTATTTGTCACGAAAATGCTAAACTCTTTCACTTGGAAATTCTTCCTCTGTCTCGACTTTCGTTATTCCACTATCAACTTCCCGAGTCTCGTATATAAGTATAAATCACAAGTATAAATCACATTTCCCTCAGATAATATATAAAACACAAACAAAAGAAAATTGGAATAAAAAATGTTATTACTTTATAATCATTATAAATTAATTTTCCCCGATAAAATTTCAACGGTGTAAAAATAGAGTGATCTCACTCGAAAATATTATTTTTGCAAATCTTGGGCATGAATATGAATAATGTTATCTCGTCTTTAATGCCGTCAAGAATAATATCATTTGAGAAAACTCTTATAAAAGATTCAGGCGACCCAGTTTTCTGCGTAATTAGAAAAATGAGTAACGCCACGATGGAGGATCAGTCACAATTGAAGGAAGCGACCGAGAAACAAGCCTTGCCAAAAGCCGTTGCAAATTCATGGAAAAATGCACGAGCGTTATCGTCGAGTCACCGTCGGTCGGCCTTGCAACGTTCTTTCATAAAGAAAAATTCATGGTCGTCGCGCGATAACCGAGCGCGCGAGACATATTTATGGAGATCGCGCTCGCACGTAGCAAGTTAGACTCTTGGACGCCGAAGATTAAATCGCCGTGCAACGTATAGGCTCTCTGATTTATCGCCTCTGCCTAGAACCATATAGAGAATGCCACGGTGCAATTTATCGCCATACTTTGACAGAAATGTCGAATTTATTCCCCACCTGTGAATTATCATTGCGAATATAACGAACGAAAGAAATTAAAACGAGATCGTCTTACATTTAAGGGTACATTCTAATTTTTTGGCCTGAAAAAAATCTTTTTTTTTTTAACTCTAGAACTGCAGACAGGGGTCATTTAGGACCACAGCCGGTTTTCAAATCAGAATTACTTTATATTTAATTCGAATTTTTGAGTTAAAATTGTTAAGGTAATATAGGGGGAAGTCTCATGAATCGATTTCATAACTTAAGAAACTTAAAATAGTGTTTAAATACCGGTTTTTAGACGTAAGAAGTGGCGTGTGGTCCTTAGGAACCCCAAAATACAGTATTTGGTAACTGCAAACCGCAAGAATAACTTGATTATTTCAATACGAAATATTGAAAATAGTCGAAATCGAATTAATTTACCGTATTATGATTTTTTTTTTTTTTTGTAACCAATATTTTAGATGTTAAGAATAAATCCTGTTGGTCATTATGGGTTCTATTTCAAGCAAATGGTATTGTTTCGAATCAATGCAAGTGTTGGGGGACTCTTTGTTTGTGAGTGATCATTTATCCTGTACGTTCTTTGAGAAATCAAAAACGTTCCAGAAATTGCCTCTGACAAATGTCAACATTTGGTCGCGAATCACGCGTAATGGGACTCTAGTAATGGAACGTTAGCACGTTATTGATTTTTGATTCTCAGAGGAGGGTGAGTTTACGAGATTGCATTCCGATTCTCCTTCGTTCTGGTTGTTTATTTTGTATAGTATTAGAGTAAAGTATATTAATGGAGGGTAACGTATTGATTCTAATAAGAGGAGGACAGTTTGAGTGGAGTATTAAATCCAAAACATTAAGAAAATATTGATCATTCTTCATTACACTCAACTTCCACACATTTGCTTTTCTTCGGACCGGATCTTCTCACACATTTGATTTTCCTGTGCGTAATGCTGCGCACAAGCCCAACGCGTGATTGGTTAATGATATTGGTCAATTCCACATGTTTCATATTCACATTTTTATGAAATGAGAGAAAGTTTGTTATTATTTTAAAATAGGTTATTACTTATTTATTTATATTTTTATCGAATTTGTGTTAATTTTTTAAGTGAAACATGAATACTAAGAAACGGAAATGTAAGTACAGTTTTTTAATATTAAATAAACAGTTTTTAAATAAACAATATTTATTACTTATTCATATACTATATAAACAAATAACCTAATCTATACACTGAAGTCGACAGACTTCAAAAAATAATTTATTTTATTTTAGTATAAATTTGTAAACAATGTAATTATTAATTATTTGAAATTAATTTAAAAAATAAATTTATTATTAAAAACTAATTGTAATAAACATTTTATTTTGTTTCTTGAATATTGATAACGTTCATTCATAATGTTTTTTCAATATTTAAAATAATGTTTATAATATATATATTTATTGTATTCCAGTTTTAATGAAAATATATGTTTATTTAACTATCATATTTTTTAGATTCAGAAAGTGACAAGAAGTTTTCAAG
>JABFQA010002758.1:0-10728 GCA_022817065.1 Probaryconus sp. ZL-2020
AAAAAAAAAAAAAAAAAAAAAAAAAAAACGTCAGCGTATGGTTAACGCTTTTGTTTCGTTATTATGAATCTAACATCTGTATTCGTGATTCGCGCATCACTTTTTTCCAGGTAGAATTGTTATTTATCGGACAACAATTTGTCTGAGTTTGTTTCGGCGCACGATTGTTCTTCAAGTGATGTATGATGAAATTACACGCGGTGTTCTTCAAAACATTGCGTATGGATAATTTAGTTGCTTCAAATGAATTCGATTAATGCTTGCGCGCGGCGTTACGGTTCCGTTGGAAATAAAGTCGCACGTGACACGTCATTTTTTACGCCGTTCTTATGAATCACGTATTATTTTTTGAAGAGAAAAAGGGGAATATGGAAAAATTGGTGCGCGTCAGCTCGCATTTTGTATTCCATGAATCACGAAGTTGCGTCGGGGATAATGGCGGAAAACTCATATGCCGATTAGAATGCAAATGGTAAAAGTTTGTGGGTACGAAGTATATACGCGAACAACGGTAAAATGAACAAGACAAAATTTAACCGCGATGATGTTTTATCATTTTCAATTAAAGACAATATTCAATAATGATAACGACGTTTAAACATAGTTAATGTATATCGAACGAGTTCAAATTCACGTTTTACGATGAACATTCAAATTGTAAATTCCAGACTTTCTGGATAAAAGAATGTCCTTATTTCAACAAATAAAAAAAAAAAAAAACGATAATGTCATCCAATATTTTTTTTGGTCGCTGTGATTGAAGATTTATTAAATAATTATTTGATTAATCGAGTGAAATACATGGTTGTTTATTCATGAATAATTTCATTAGCAACATTTACATTAGCCTATTTATAATCTATTACAGGATTTTGCAATAAAGATGAAAATATTGTATCACTGTTCAGAAAATAAACGAGAAAAGGAATTACTTTTAAAAATAAAAAAAAAACCTCGATCGAGGCTATTTGCAAATTGTGTAAATAGAAAATTTGGCAAAGAAGCATATTGTCGTGCCAAAATAAGTTACCCTCTTTTGCAGATTAAATTTATAAACATTAAAAGAAAGTGCAATGATCGTGACGATCCGGCAATTTTCAAGTACCACTCGCGCCAGCGTGTATGTGTACTATTCCTAAAGTCTGAGCTGCAATGCAAATTAGAGACACAAAACTTTTGCACGTAGACTTTACGGTTACGTGCACTTTTCATATGCCCCGTTCGACCTCCCCAAAGAACATTTATTCAAAGTTTTCCGGATTAATTTCTAGATAGTTTTTCTTTCTTTCGTTTTTACTATTATTATTTATGGACATCGAATGCAGCAAATGTTTGAAAGACGACAACTTAAAAAAGTATAATGGTAATAATAATTCAACAATTGGTATCGGGAATAAAATACTTTGTTGGATATTTTGGAAATACAAATTTTTCATGTGCAAAAATTGATAATGATTAATTCCGGTGAACGCGTGCAATAATTGTGCATTAAAATTACAGTCAGGTTCATTCTCTTGAGATTTACACATTTTACTTTGATTAATACACGTTGATTGGGTGACATGAATTAATTATTATGTAAATAGTCGAAAGGTGACAAGTGGAGCTTGTTAATAGATACTGTGTGTTATCAAAATGCAAATAATGACACGTGCTTTATAAACCTTTTTTTCTATATAGACACTTAATTCATAAGCATTATTTCATAATAACACCTATCGGTCTATCGGATTTTTTTTTCTTTTTTTTTTTTTTTTTTAATGAGCTATTATCAACGAATTTGATTCTGTTAGATAATTCTGTATTGAAAGAATATATAACTGATAAGTTGAGTGGCGAGCATTATGCTTATACGAGTTTCATCCCTGACAGCTTGATGTGTGCGGATATTATGTGTGAAAAATGTAACACTCGTGTGAAAACCAACAAGTTTACCGTGATAAAACTTACAACATAATATTTTACCCTGAGTATCAACATACATTGCACGACTTTACAGGTTTATAAACAACGTTACAGTTTCCGTTGAAAACTTTTATTGGATTGTCGGAATTTCGTGACTCCAGTAATTCTTACTACTGATTTGATCGAATCGTACAATTGCTACGCTACGTTGATAAAAATCTTCGAAAGTTCGTCTTTTATCAAGATTGATTTTACAACGTTATTAGAAATAGAAAAATTTCCAATTTGTTTTTTTTTTTTTTTTTTTTACTTCTAAGACAATAAGAAAACAGTTTTATCACATTATTCTCACGTGTTCCCAACAGCAAGACACATCACTTTTTCTTCAATGTCATCATAAATTACATTCAACTGCTATTCAAACTTTGCATGTTATTTGCAAAATAAAATCATCTACGGGAAATTTGCAATAGCATTATCGAAAGATCAGTGCAACGCATTAGAATATAAAACAGATATTCTACTAAAAATACAAAAGTGGACAAAAAAAACTTGTGCATTACAAGTCGTTTTGAATTTAAAACTTACGGGTTTCAGGATGCACGAGAGTCATGCATCAAAAGAAGAAGAAAATTTGTAAAATAATAAAGCAAGAAAATACTTGAGAGTGTATTCGATTCTTTTCGTTGCATAACATTCGCATTCATCTTGGCCACATTGGCAAAATTACAAAATATTTTTAAGAATAACTTGACGCGGTATCAATAACTGGCGTTGCATCTCTTGGGTCGGCGCGAACAATGTGACTTAAACAATGTCTTATTTTTCGCAAGTAGATCTTAACTTTGTCGGAATAAGTTCTACTAGAACATCCTCTCCCTAGGTATCTTTCCGCAGTAAGAACACGCTTTCTCGTAACCGCGAAACTCTTAAAACAAATGTAACTTCGAGATTTTCTTGCTTCTGCACATTTTTCTTTACCAACTACATTTCTAGCCACAACCTGCTGAGATTAAATCATAACTTTTCAATATAAAAGCAATCCCTTCGGAATGATGCTCTGAGACTCTATTTAATTCGAGTCACAATGCTGGAAAAATTCATACTTATTTTTAATTACAGTCACTTGTCATTTAAGGCAATTTTGTCATAATCTTAAAAAGTTAAGATTAACGTGTTACTGTAATAAGTTTTAATACCATTTATGCAAAGTAATAATGGATTTTGCAGATTTAACTTTTAGGAACTTTAATTCTTGTTAATTTTTTTTTTTGTTTATTCAATGTTGATTATATTTTGAAAAACTTTAAATATATGACGTGCCTTCATTTGAAGAAAAGATATTTAGTGAAATAGTTAGTAAAATAGTTAAATTTCATTTAAATATTAAATATTAGCGCATGAATATAAATGGCATTAATGTAGTTTTGAATTGCTTTACGACTTAAACTGGAATTGTGGGAAAATAACTACATTTGTGAAAATTAGATGAAAAGGATGTTGCGCCGTTAGAAATAACTCATATTTTGCGAGAGCCATTGTAGAAAGTGTCCGTAATTTCTAAACCCTGCTCTTCTAAGGGAAACTATTTGTAATCTAAATACCTTTGAGCATAACCTACTCTCAACAACTCGTCAGGAAAAGCAAGGAAATAATAATGATAATCTTCGTGTAATAATAATAATCATTATTCTATAGTGCATTAAGAGAAATATTATTAGCACAATTTCCGCGAAACTACGGCCAACTTATTTATGGTTGGTATGAAATTTTCGTAGACTGAAGATTAAGTTATTAGTTTAAACATGTGTTGAACTGTAAATATTTTAAATTAATAATGAGCTTAAACATTCGAGAAAACATTATGTCTTATATAAAAATATTTAAAGCAAATAATTTCTGTTGTTGTTTCTGTTGTGTAAATTTATTCGATAAACAAATTCAGAGCTTATGAATTCATTACCAAATCAATCTCATTTAATTAAACTTGTCATTTTGTGCATAAAATATTAATAATTAATGTATCGTAGAAAAATTTTTTTTCAAATAAAATTTTAATTAATTAATCATTAATTACAGTTCTTTGTAAATTTTATCAAAAAAACGTTGCAAAAAATTGATTTAATTTAATACCACCATACAGAAAAGAATATTTTATTGGCTTTAAAATTTAATTGGCAAATTATATTAAATATTTCTTAAAGCAGTCGTATCTCGAAAGCCAATATACGTCGGTCAAAGTAACCTGCTTGATTGCCGTGCTTCTTATTGATATTGATGAGCTTAAAGAATTACTCTTCAATTTTCGACTGACCTCGTCCTATCAAATATATCAGATTTTAGAGCTTTCAATATCTGTTTCTTAGCTCCTAGCAGTGACAGACGAGCTAGCTATATTTCTTCGCCTACTCTCTTTAGTCAAACTATCATAGCACCCTTGACGTATTTAATCAATAAACCGATATTGTTCATTGTCTTTGCAATGACTATTTTTACACCTTTGATGGTATATTTTCAAACATTTTTTTGCATCTCACAAATTTGTAGTGACCACTCGCAATTAGTAACGTTAAAATCAGTCTTTATTTTAAGAATCTTATTGCCCTTTAAAGATATATTTTTAGGACAAGAGTAATGTAAAATGTTTAAAAAGAAAAACGTATTATATAATTTATAGGTCAATTGTTGCAAAAGTTATTAATAAATTATGCACATTAAATCTTAATAAACAGTCTCCACAGAAAATAATAAAAATATTATAACATAAAATAACTTTATCAGTTTCGGTCCTGAATACTATAAACATTTATAAACAGGATATTGGAAATTCATTTCCTGCAGCAATAAGGCGCTATTATAAACTTCTAAATTATACAGAAGAATGCAAACAATTTTGAAATTTAAACGTCCGTTCTTTTTAATTTCCATGATCCGGGCTGTATAAACTTTCAGGTTTTGCAAATGTTTTACAAAGAAATAAATGAAGCAGTTTTCTGTTCAAAGTTGTTTCGGGCATTGTGTTCGCTACAATTAGTAAAAAAACGAATCAAAACTGATATAAGAAAGGAACAGCGGAAGGCAATAAAACAATGCCGGAAAAGTTTTGGGAACGCTTTTCTCAAGTTGAGCAATAGGTTTTTTCGGAAATTAAACTTTTCGATTTGGCAAATTCGAATGCTTCGGCGGAGGCAAACGGAAGGAAGAAACGGAAAGGCAAGCAGCGGGAGAAGATGCGGTGTCTGTATCAAGTTTCTGCAATATACTGAGCAAGTGTCCACTTATGGTCGGCAAAACAAATGGTAACGCAGCGAAACTTCGAGGATGAATATCCGAATTCCGACATTCATCGAATCCGTGTATCCTGGTCGGGAAGGTAGTTGCGGCGGATTTCGATGTCGAAGAAAGTCCGTCCAACTCCTTTCCGTCAGGGAGACGCGTTTCTGACTACGCTCAACTTTCAAGAACTTGACGACGAAGCTTAATCTCACCGGCGGCCAACAAATTTTCTGGCGCCAGACGTTCTATTAGAATTACCTTCTTGCGTATTATACGTTACTCTCACATGATATCTCCCTATTCCTTACTATTTTTTTCTGATAACTGAAACATTTTGTTTCTCTTGTCTAAAAACTTTCAAGTAAAAACAATCAGTTTTTCTTTTATAGAAAAAATTGGTAAAAACAGTGACAAAATAGAAACTAGATTGAAGAAATTGAATTACAGTTTAATCTCAAATATATTATTATAAAAATTGCATAATTTAATCCACTCTTTGTTTAACCTGTTTGGGAATCTGTATAAAGTTCTGATAAGTTTGTTCATCGACAAATTTATGCATAGTAATTTTATTTACACGCATTTTCGAAATATTTTATGGGATTTGTAACGAGAAATCTATTTCGATAATAATCGAACTTTTTATCTACAGATAAAAAGTTACATAATTGTTTATAAAAATTTAACTAACATCGTGCGAACTTCAAAATCTTGCACGAGTGATTCTTAAGATTTTCAGTTCGTTACATAATAATTTGAAATATTTGAATTGAACGATTCCAATGTATAAAATGACAAAACTATTTTTATATTTCAAATTTATTTTTTATTTTTTTTGGTCTTTGAAATTCCTTCGCGTTAAAACTTAAACTGAAATAAATCAAAGCGAAATGTTTTAATAATTTATCTAGATTTTTCTCGTGCAAATGCCACAAATTGTTGGACTGTACAACTACTTATAAAAAGCAAATAACGATAGATAAGAAAAAAAAATGAAATAGAGCAACGTGAACGTAAAGAATTTAATGTATCTGCACAAAGAACTGACGTAGCTGCCACGTTGCATTTCATGGTAGCGAGTCGCCGAAGTGCGAATGTCGTGAGATATTGAAATTTTTAAGTAAAGAAAGTGCGACATGAAAAAGTGCCTATAAATCGTAGGCGTCATTTTATGCGAAGTATGAAAGGTGAGGGAAAAAAGAAACCGATATAAATAAGAGGTTGGTGATTCAAGAGCGAAAATGGATTAAAAGCAACCTTTGCATACGAACCAATCAATGACATTTGCCAATTATCTTACACATTCATACACAAAAAATATATTCCCTGTGAAAATTTCGTTATGCTTTTACACGTGTAAAATCCATCTCTTTACGAGTTCATAAACAGGAATTGTGTATGAATGTGTCATTATTTACACGTGTAGTTTTACACGCAAAGGTGTTATTTTTTAATCATGAATGCTGTACGTCTTAAACGTTAAAACGGTTGGTGTAAATAGTCGCAAACAACATTTTATATATTATATTGTAGCTGAAAGTTAAAACAACGACTTAATTTCCGTAGAAAATAATAAAAAAAGTGTTTTAACTTCTTCATATATTGGCCATTTTTCGAGAATACAATTAACGATCGTCCGAGCTTGGATATGACATTATGAAGTTCGCTACACTGTATTAAGAAGTTCTAATTTTATTAGACCAAGTTACTTCGCATCTTTCCAAGTTTCTTCTTGTCTTAATCTTCGCCATTTACGAGATTTTACTGCAAAGGCAAAACTTAACTTTGTAGTCAGAATCTTTTGAAGTATATCACAATAATGTTGGCATTACGTTATACCACATTTAACAATTACGTAATAAAGTTACGGTACATACAAAAGTTTAGTTGTCTTTATTGTAATACTTAATGGTTGTTGCAAATTAAAAATAACAATAAACAATCGTGTGATAATGGTAAAATGAATTTTCCACTGCTTCGATAAAGACTTAATGCTTTTAAATTTGCATAGTTTATTTTTGCGGAAAGAAAAAAAAAACTTTTGAAAATTATTATTATTGAATTATTTGGATTATTCATTTTGATATAGAATATAGAAAATGAATATAGAACTGCTCATTGAATCATTATTGTGATAATTATAAGAAGAATAATTCTTAAGTTAAGAAGAGGAAGAGTAGAAGTTATTGACGGAAGCGAAACTTCTCGGTGTACGAGCCATGCTGTCAATTATGAAAATTGATTTTGTACATTCAAATCCTCCGTTACTGCGGCTTACATACAGATCTTATGCATGAATTGGTACTTAAGCCAATGGCTCAGTTCCGCACGTTCTAGTCTTGTAGTCGGAGCTTAACGTTTCACCTACGATTACTGTTGCCCTGTTTTATTTTATTATTAAAATCATTACGCAATAATCATCTTATATAATTTCTTCGTTTTAAAAATGTTAATAATTTTCATGAAATATTTAATTATCGTCTCGCAAATTGCAAAATGGTTTTGAAATTGTTATTATCATACTGGATAACTATAATTACATTAAAAAATTGATGACCATAAGATAATATTTGTCGGAATAATTATTTGAATTGTAAATATTCCATTTAAAATTTCAATGTAACGAGTAAATTTATTCAATCGCAAAAAGGAGGAAACAAAAAAAAACATTTTTAACCGTTCAGAGGTAAATTAAAAAGTCAGCCCGTCATAAACCCCTTTTAAACGTTGTAATTAAAGTTTAGTTGTTAATGACTGTGGAGTCTAGCATCAAATTTCAACGTAAAATATCTTTCTATTAGATACTGCACGTTGGTGTTAAAATTTCTCCGTCTTCCGAATATAGAGAGACTCTCTCAGAAATTTACTTTCGTTAATAATTGAGTGGTACTGATAGCTGCAACGTGATCTTCCGTGTAACCATTTGGCCTCGTCGAAATAATCTTTTACTTCTCCAAAATTATCAGGAACTTTCGTTCCAATTAAACGTTTTGTTGATGATGTTAAACGAAGGAATGTATAAGTTACAAGTGAATTGATCGGCTTAATTATTTTGTGCAAAAAAAAATAGCGGTCGCGAATTCATAGTGGATTCGTGAAGAAAGGCAAGTATTCTTATTACGAGATGGTTTGAACAAAAAATTACCATTAACCGTATCCAGAGCGTTTTAATGAGATTTCCATCGTTATTGTTCTGTATTTGAATACCGCAGAACCCTCGTTATAACTTTTTGAATTGTAAAGTCACAAATTACGACCGATCAATCTAACGTTTAATATCGCAAAAAGAATTGTGCTTTTTTTTCTATATGATTAAACGGCATTTCCTTCGCCGTTGGAACAACGCGAATAATGCAGCGTTACATAACGATACGATACCCTGCTGTCGAGCAACAATGGAACATCGCATCACGACTTAACAATACAAAGTTACATTGTCGTCGACAGTAGATTCTAACAATTTACGAAATAAAATGTTAATCGCTGCCGGGAAGATAATATGACGCATGCGACGCATTACAAAGCTTTCTAGCAAATAGGAAAATACCGCTCTGATGAAAACAAAGTTATCGTGTCGCAGGAACAAGAACAATCGCAATATAGAACTTTCAGGCGGTTAACATTGCGAACCCGCTGTGCAATTTTATTATTATTATTATTTTTTTTTTTGCTCAAGCGCGAATGGGAAATTCCCTCCACGAAACTAGATTCGCCACAAAACGAATTAAAAAACAGGGAAAAGAAATATGCCCGCTTGTTATTGAAAGAAATCTTGTTTCCAAGATTTGCAACGGATACGTGGATAATGAGGGGACCATTGTACTCGTTGAAAAAAATTTTTATCCGTCCTTTTTTCAGGAAGGTTTATTTAATTGTTCGAAATATTTTTGGACCATAAAGATATTATCTGTACAAATGGAATAATAATTTAATTTCTTTATTTTAGGTGTTACAATATAATATAAATAATTCATTCCACATTTAAACCGGTAAACATTATTTCGAAGAGTTATAACCACGCAAATATTCGTACCAAAACATAAAATCATCCCGAAAGCAGACTATAATCATTTCGTCCTAATTCCCGGAAACAAACCTCCGTGCAGAATTAATAGTTACGTAACAGGCGCGTAACAAATTCGTTGCAAAACCGTCTGACAGTGCTGTCACGCGCGGCTGCCGTAAACCAGTATTTTGTTTTGCCGCACAAATTTATTCACCGTCCAGACGTGAAAATATTTGTGCGATTGCGAGGCACGTGAAAAATGGCCATTTTTACCGAGTAAACTTCATCCACGTTGGACGACCGAAATTTATCTTGCACCTATTCCAAACTCATATACTTCTCCGCTCGGATCGGGGCTTTGCGTTTGACATAGCCGATTTTAAGGGACATTGATGTTGCAGTTCGGGTGCCTGTGAGACGAATTTCCGCAACGTTTCAGTTCCATGTGGCACGTCGATTTGCAGCGTCACTGTTTCCCCGACTCTTTAAAGTATCTTGCCCTCTCCTTCCTTCACGAGGACAAAACTTTATCCTACATAACTTTAGTCATAAATAAGTCGGTCAGCAGCGTACTTTCTGCTGCTTTTGTTTTGCCCCCAACTTTGGCCTTGTCTTGTTATGTCACTGATGAAGACCTGCATTGAGACTTCCGTTTTTCCCAGACAGTTAAAAGATAAAACTTAAAATGATTCAGAAAAGGAACCATGAAAAGTTGATGGTAAATTTAAGATTACATGGAACTCTAATTGAACTTTTTTTTTTATATATATATATTGTCAAATATTGTATGAAATTATATGATAGTAAGAACAGGTTCTCCTGAATTAAAAGAAAAAAAAATTATATATATATCTGATGATCGAAAGTTATTGACCAAAGTAATTCGTCATATTTCTTGATTAGATAATTCTAAAATCCATATTAGAATGAGTATGTTTTGATGTAAAAAAAATGAAGCTGCTTTTATTGAATTACTAAATTAATATTCATCGTTAAACTTTCATATTACGTAACGATAGCACATGGTAACATTGAAATTTTAACGTGTATATATATACAGAGAGTATTACACTGAGATGCAAAATTAGGATATTATAGAATATTGTTAGCCAAACTGCTTTTCGACGTAATTGTGCATATAATATGATAAATTTATATCCTTTACTTAGCATAATTAAGGAAATATACTGAATTTATATTTTCTGTATTTAATATTTTTTGATAAATACAAAAGGTTAACATACTTGTTTGGCTTCAATTTCGCGAAACTATTAAATAATGAGTTCGTTATTTAATTGAAATTTAATTATTTAATTTATGAAACGAAATATTTATTTTAATTAAAGAAATAACACGTAATAATTGATAACCAAATACAATATAATTAACATTGATAAACTAATAAACTTGATAAACTAATTTACTAGACTACAATATTCTGTTTGTTATATTGATATTAATTTAATCAAAGATAACTAATGATAATTACATTAATGTACATTTAATATGAACAACAATTATTGAATTACAGAAATGCACTA
>JABFQA010002759.1:0-10727 GCA_022817065.1 Probaryconus sp. ZL-2020
ATGTAAACGGCTCTATTGATATGCAAAGTTGTTATAAAAATGCCTAGAAAAGAATTGCATAATAAATGTCAAATAAACATGATAATAATATCAGCCTTGTAATTGTGCACATTACAACTTACATAATGGTTTAAAAAATTAAGTAATACATTGTATCCGTAGATGTTCGTTTTCTTTGAATCAAATCATTTTTATGGTTTTAGTTTATTTGTTTCTGCTTTATATTCCTATTTTTTTTTTATTGAAATTGTGAAAAGTAGCAACACAGCACACTTTTTATTTAGCTTCACTGTAACTCCAGATACGTAAAGTTACACGACTTTTACTTTTTCTGTGATCGACTGAGTTTTACTTTGTTGATTACTTACTTATTGATACAATTGCAGTTTCAAGCGTTGAGCTCTCAATGAAAGTGTTCAGTTCTAAATAAAATCAATGGAAGTCGAATAATAGGATACAACTCCGCAGATTAGGCGCGCTGAACTTTTGCTCAATTGCTTCTGTGTTTAAAGAAAAGTAAACAAAGTGAATTATACTCATCCACAAAGAAAATTACACACAGAAACAACGTTTTCATTCATTCATTTTAGTTATAAAACTATATTTACTACAATGGGAAATAGAATTCAGATCAATGCAAAAAAATGTAAACAAATTTCGATTGAGCACTTGCTTTTTAATTGTAATTGTTTCGCCATTTTTTTCACTCGTGGATATTTTTAATAATTTTCAATATTACTAGTATTGTAACGTAAAATGTATAAAGCTCAATTTTATCTGTTCTATATCGACGTTGGCAGTTAAATTACTTAATTAAATCCCCAATCATTTTCCAATTTTTTTCCTTTTGCAATTAATTAACGTTCAATTTTTATTTGACACATTCTCCTTTTTTTTTTTTTTTTATTCAATTTGATGGCATTTAAAATTTGATCAACAATTGTTTCAACTTTGCACAAACCAACGTTATACATGTTATTAGGCAGTTGCCTGATTGAAAATTACACGTTATTACCCTTTGAATTCGAGTTACTCCTTGATTAGTCGTCGAACAATTTTTAACATTTGTTACAGAAATTAAATCTCTGCCTTTCTTTTGAATCGTTACCATTTTGGAAACCGTATAATTAAGAATATATTAGTCTAAATTTGCAATATACTGTTATTTCTTTTTATTATTTTTTACCATTATCTTTTTTCGATATATCATTCTCGTTAATTTATCATCATCATTTTTACATTAGGAATCGATTATACCCAGAAGTTTGTTAATTCATACACATAAGAGTTTGTAAATAGGAGAAAAAAAAAAAAAAAGAGAAAGTTTCGTCAACACTTGAAATTTATTTTAGTCCATTGAGTAATATAGACGGAAAATGTCTGCAAGGGGGACATTTTTAAAATGTCATTTTTTATGTTGCTACTCTTGTTCCAAGGACGACGATCATCGTATAATGATCTAAAATATAATACACCAGTATATTATTCTATGTATCTAACGCCTGCTGCCATTTCAATATAAATATTCAATATTCTACTCCATATCCATGGAAAGTCAAATAAATACTTTTGATATTCAATTTTTCTCCATTTTCAAACCATGAAACGGATTTCAAATACATGTCATGGAAATATTCAGAAAATCATTGTCATCGTTATCATCGTTTCCCATTTGAAACTGGAATTCGTTTCCATAATTATTATGTACCTATTAAAATTGATTGTTCTGGTTTTATTTAAAAATCTCCAAAATAAAAGTCAGAGGAATTTCATCCAGTTTCTTTGTTTGCAATTGGTTGTGATGTTCTGTGCTTTTCGTTCACGTAAAAGAGAATAGAGAAAAGCTTTTGAAGATTTCTGTGTGCGTGTATTTGTATTGAGCCAGTGACCGGTATTATGGTAGTTCTCACCATAATAATTGTTATTCTACTGATCCAACTAATTACCCTGGCGTGTGCTTAGTTTTGAACTTTTATGTTGCTTCGAGCCGAACTAACTTTCCGAGTTGCTAAGTAGTCACTTTTTAAACTTATTTCGTTGAAATTTTCTTCTCCTTTACCAATAACTTCACTCGTACGAAGTGACAAAGTTTCAACTTAATCTAAATTTCACACAAAATTACAATGCAGATTCTTATCGCCATAACTACACTGCATTTGCATTTGCCGCAATGTTTTTTAATTTAAAAAAAAAAAAATTTGCAATTTATAAATGTGTTTTTTTAAACATTGAGACATAAGTGCTCGGCTGAAATTCATAAACAAATATGAATGTTGATTGATGGTATGATAAAGGGAAGAAAAGAAAAGAACAATTTGTCCGTATGATTTTCATTGCGAACGTAACCATGTTTGGACTTAACTGTCGGCTTTCTGTTGCAAGCATTGTTGTTTATTCAAATGAAAATGACATAGTGTTTGTGCGCGCGGGGAAGTTTGTGTTGAAGCTCGGCTGCATTTTCTTACGTCCATTCCGAAAACGACGTCATTTTCTTCGCACGCCTCTTCCTCCTCCTCAACCTCTCACGACGGAAGCATATTATGTTGAATATAGCATGTGCATTACGCGAAGAACCACTCGTCGTTTTTTTTTCTTCTTCTTTTTTTTTTCTTTCTTTCTTTCAATTCACGATTACCTCTCCATGCTAATTTCTCACGTGGAAAATTCATATGGGATACGCGCCATTGCTGATATTGTGTAACTCATAAACACAAAGACACATTATGCACAATCGTTACGACTGCTGCTGTTTTACAACGAGCAAGCAACGGTTACAATTACAATGATGTGTTGTTATAATTACAACGTTTCAACTCGTACAACTTATCTATGGAATATTTGTTTTAAATGCGAATTTCATTTAAAAAAAAAAAAAAGAAATAAGAGGAAGAGATTTGTTGTTGGTTAAAGAACACGAAGGAATTATGGACTTTGCAAAATTTTTGCAAAAATGTTGTATTAGCGTTTATGACATTTTACGTATTGTTTATTTACATTTTAAATCATTGATTTCATATTTCATAAACGGAGGAACATTTAATATACTGTTAACGAGTTTAAAAAGATCACGGTAATAGAATTTGAAGTGGAACTATAATTTGAGGAAAATGACTGTAATTTTAACGTAAACGTTATTACATAGGCGAAACTTTACGTAGCCGATTTAGTTGCTTCTACATATTTATTTTAATTTTTATTACTTCTTTGCTCGTGTAATTAAAAAATACGTGGAATTGTTTAATAATGATTTTCTTCGGCTTTAAAAGCTCCGAGAGTGAAAGCTTTGAGCTTTATTCGCATTGTTCTATTTTTATAACAAGGCCTATTCTTTTTGCATAATAATTATTGAAATAAATTACTATTAATATGATTATGAACTGTTTAAATTTAATTCCAGGAAAAAAAAAATATCGAGCAAAAAAGTTACACGAAGTTGAGTGGAATTTAAAGGTTGACCGTATCAGATTTAAAATTCAATACTCGAGAAACTTGTTACATGGAATAAAATTCATCCCTTTTACGACGTCGTAAATAAATTATTGCTCGATGTTGTTGAGCTTTTGTAGAAAAACTATTTTTACAGAAAATTATTTTTTATTTTTGAGACTAAAACTAATGTTTGAGAGCCAAAAAAAAAAAAAGAGAAAGAATAAAAGCAAACGTGTTTTACGTAATTGTGCAATGTTTGCCTTGGTTAATTTAATTAACTCTCATTAAATAAAGCTTTGATAACATTCACGTATATCTACAATGCAACTGTATACATTTTTCAAATTGTCATTTGAATAAATAATTTTTCCTCAACTTGGTTCTGACTCAGCATACAATGCAATCTTTAAAGAGAAATAAAGTGTTATCGCACACGTTTATCTCGCCAACAGTTAAAGTAATAATAATTTTTTTTTGAATTAATTAATTAACTTCAAATTTTATAAAATTTTCTTAAACTCGACAGCTAAAAAAATTACTATTACGCGTGACAAAAAATAATGCGTCAAAATCAAAGGCCTTTGACCTTTTTTCATACCGTGAATTCGAATTATATTTTGGTCGCAGATAAAGACAGAGAATGAAAATCGAAACATTTAATGTAATTTGTCAGTCTTTAACACAGTAACTCTGTCTGGCTTTTTTTTTTGGTTCGAGGAAAATCTTCTTCGCGTCATATGAAAGTGCTCTTTTGGAATGCTGGCATCCGTATATTTCGTATAAAGCCAAATTCTTTTTATTTCTTAGTTGAACGCTTTTTCCACTCCTTCTTTGTTACAAAGGGATTGTCACCAGCGTGAGACGCATTCGCTTTCAACTTTTATTGTCAGGCCCAACTTGAATGAGACTCACGAATACACATTTTGTGTTTCAGTATGTGCATCGGCGACGATATACCTGACTGTAAATCAAAGCCAGTATCACTTTACGTGTTTTATATTTTTAAAGGATGCAAAAAATGTAAGAATTATGCAAGTATTTCGTAATCAACTGATGTATAATGTTCACATCCAAGAACTTTGTATTGAAAAAGAAATGATTTTCAATTAAAAAAAAAAAAAAAAAAAAAACAGTTGAAAATAACGAAGAAAAATGACTTGATATTAACTGAAGTATCTGAAATGGTATATTTCAATTATTAAATATTTTTGAAGAAGCCAGACGTCCATGCAAAAACAACGTAATTATGCAAGCAAGGCAGAGGAGAGCTGTAATTAAATTTCTCTGTACGTTGTAATCATATTTTGCAGGGGTATACCACTTATGATACTTCTTTATTTCCTAATCGTTGTTTTTTTCTTTTAATTAAAAAATTAACGTAATATAATTAAAAAAATTGTCGTTGCATAAGTTCGTACAGGTGTATTTTATTTATTTATGTAATAGCATTCAATTATTCAAGAACTTTTTCATAGGATTCAGTTTCGTTGGGTTTGGATCTGGAACCATGAATTATAAAACTCAATAATTCATCATTTTGTAATTGTCTTAATGAAATTTCATTCAGCAATTAATGAAACAAACATTTTCGTTGCACCAATTGGCTCTGCTTTGGTATTCAAATTGACCAAACTTATCTTCATCTCGGTAAAAAAAGGAAAAAGGGATAAGAAACAGCAGTAAAAGGTTAAGCTTTAAATATTCATCATCGGCGTGAGAATAAGTGCAATGAACGATTATCAAAACAGGTTGAAAAAGGGCAGAGATATGATATAATATATGTATATATGGTGTTTTCTAAACGGAAAAACAAGAGCAAACGGTGGAGCAGGACGTTCCCACCGGCTGAATTGAATGAAGAAGAGGCAGCCGAGCCGTGATATGCACTATGAACTCGCGCTTCTTCGTCGTTACTTATTAATCTCGCGGGAAATAACAAGCGTGTATCCTTAAACCTAACCGCAACTTCCGCAACGGACACGCGGGCGCTTTAACAGGGGTGACGGAGGTGAGGGGGGTGGGGGGAAAACCACGACTTTACTTTATACATTTATGCATCTACAATTAGCTCGGTCCCTGAGTTCGCTGTCTAATTGACGTGTCAGCTTTTTAATTCTTACCCTTTTTCGTGCTATTTTATTTTTCAAACACTCATTATTTAAATTGTCCCTATTTCTTATTTCTTATTTTTTTTTTTTTTAAATAGGTTATGGGATTATTTTATTATCTAGGGTTCTAGGTATTCTTTTGGATTTAGTAATTCAAGAAAATTTTCAGAGATGATCTTTATTAGGAGACAGATCTAAAACATTGCACAAAAGAATTTCAGCATTATTGCTAATGAAATAATTATAACAAAAAAAAAATCTTGAAACTAGTTACATAAATCAACGTTTACATAATTCATTAATAAACATTTCTCTATCAACTTAAGAGTCATAAAAAAAATCAATAATCGTTCAAATACTCCCACACTGAGTTACTCGAGTTTCGTCAAATACATTCCATCTCACCTTCGCATTTCTCGTAAATTCTTTTTTTTTTTTTTTAGCGCCAAGTGTAACAAAAAAAAAAAAAATCATTTATTCCGAGAAAAACAAAGAGTTGTTAACAATTCGTCACGGGGCTCAGCGGGGTTAAAGAGTGCGGAATATCGAGCGTTCGCGGAATTGGCGTGACACGTAAATTTCTGGAGGCGATAGTCTCTCGCGTCGAACGACAACAATTCGCATCGGATCGGTACTCGTGTTTTTTTTTTTTTTTTTTTCGCAACACAGCACACACAACAACACAAGCGGCTGCGCCCAATGCGACGAGCTATGAAAGTCCGGGCACAGGAAACCGCGCGGCCTTGAGTCCACCTACTGACCTGCCAGAACCTTGATTGATGAATGCTTATACCTGTTCGAGCCTTTGCATAGTTCAAACCGCTCGCGCCAATTGAGATTAAGATCTCATTAATCTGCGCCGTTACCGAATTAAATGCCAGACGTTTATCGAATATACGGTTTATACGTATATCACTGAGAAACTTTCACTGCAATTCCACCTCAGTTAAGAATAGAAGTCAATCTAATTTTAAAGAACATTTAAGTGGCATTTAAATTTTGGTACGTAAAACCGTAACATTTTTTTCTTTCGTTAGAACCTCGCTGAGTTTTTCTTAACTTTATTGCCGTTTTCAATAGAGCCATTATGTCATTGTTGTTAATGTTGTTTCTCGTTGACTTTCTTATATTGTTTGAGTGTATTTAAACTATGAACTCTAAAGCGTGTTAATCTTTTTTAAGCGAAGAGAGAACGTAAGCACTGTAATAGACTTGAATAATCGCATACGTCTAGAGTCTTACATGTCGGGCCAATTATGGACATAAGTAGGACAGGCTAAGATATACACGTGGGGGAGAGGGAGTTGGTATTGCTTGGACGCAAATTGTTATGTGTCATCAAGGCCCTCAATTATCTGCACATATGAATACCATGCACAATAATATTCCTTTCCTTACGATCGCTATTGTTATGGTCATTATGTCATTTTTCAAGGGATCAAATAATGTTTCCATTTCGCAAGTCCCATTAGAATTGACACAACTTTATTTCGACTTTTGTCATTTTGGTCTTCAATAATCTGACGGCCCAAGGTTTTTATTAGATATTGGACATGTTTTTTTTTATGTTATGATAAAAAAAAAAGACATTAATTTGAAATATATTGTTTGTGTATTGAAGATAAAAAATTTAATCAACGTTCTTTTTGGTAGTGTCGCGTCATTCAAGAATTGACGAAAAATCGGTTTTCGGATACATGTTAGAAGTCGATCGAGCTTGTAATTCGCGAGACATTTGTCAGGAGCGTAACGAAATATTGTTCGTTTCATGACAAACAAACATTTTTTTTCTTCTTTTTCAACAAGGAAGCGTTGTTTCCAGGTTATTGTTTCATGCCACGAGGAATGTTTGTTTGTTCTGGCCTTTTTACCAACACTCGTTCGATTGAGAAATTTTAATTGAAACTGTAATTACTTCCTAGTCACCATTTTAACGAATCAAAGCTTCTTTAGAGCTAATTAATTGTATTCTTCTTTGATGTTTTCATTAATTACATATATTATTAATTAAAGCAATTAAAAGCTCCATAAACGATTGTTTCTTCTATTTAATTGATAAATAATATTTTGTAAAATACATTTCTAAAGTTTATAATTTAGAAAATTTTAAGAATATTTCATTTATTTGATAATTTGTTTTATTAGGAACTAAAAAATTCTAGAAATATTGTTTGTTTTATATTGAACTAAATGAAAATTAATTTCATTTATCATCATTATTATAAATAAAGTTAAATGTTTTTTAAATTAATTGTTCTATTTAATGTAGATTTATATTAATTCATCATACAAACATTAACTTTATCAATATTATATTTAAACGAAATATGGATTGTTATAAATAATGTTTATGATAAATTTGTTTTCATACTCATTAGTATCGTAACGTGTTTATTGTTTGTCTATTGTTATTAAGAACAAACAATTCTTATTGTAATTGCAAAAATGAACACTGAAAAAGTTTATCTTTTTCGTGATTTAGAAGAGTTCTTTGAGTGAAAATATGGTAATTAGGGAGTGAAGAAGGGTGAAATGTGGGTTCGTTGCTTTTGTGGAATCGATTTATTATTTCGCATCAATCAAGAGGGAATAGCAGAAGCGTTATCCATTATATCGTCCATTTTCATTAGGAGCCGATGAGCTCACGCGATAGTCATACGTAGGCGTGTATCCTTGCTGAGGTTTAACCGGTCAACCCAAATATCCCCTTCTTCGCGATAGCCGATGCAACACGAGAAGCTCTCCTCACGGTTCGCTGCACTTTTCTTCTGCCGCATCTTCGTTTGTTTCACTGTAACATGCAATATATAATATCATCTATAACACGTAAACTAATAATACCAGTCTTAAAGTTCAAACATTCATTTTACATTTTTTAAACTGAAAAATAACAAAAATGTAATTTTTCAAAGTAAAAAAAAAAAGCTGCATTTAATTGTGAAGTCTTGTTTCTGAAAAATTGTCTCTTCTGTATTTTGACCTTACAAGATTATCGTTTCTCGAGAAACAGTATCTTAAATTACAATTCGCATCTAGAAATGGTTGTCGTTGCTGTAAGAAAAGAGAAAAGAATGTGCACATAAATAAGTTAGACAAACGATAGAGCACGAGTTCGGTTTTCCATGACAGATATCATCTCGAAGTGAATTGGAGATTTCAGGAAAATGTCTCTCGCAAGAGAGAGTGAGTAGTGAGTGGTTGGTCGCGGGACAAGAGGCGTCTCGGTTTGACCGTGACTACTACTGAGCCAAGTCAAAGAAGACTGCCGAGAATTTTGGGGAGCATTGTTCTACATACATTTCACAGCTGGTCTAACACGTACGACTTGACATCTGGTCGTAACGTGTGAATGACATAAGGGAATAATTTCTGGTCTCTACGACAACGAGTAACGCACAGTCTTTTCGCTTCGACAGTTTTCCACGTAACATAAATGGTTCGAGATTTGCGCCGTCACAGAGACAAATCATAACTTTAACGACAAACAGATTTCTACGCCAAATAATGATTTTCTCATCAGAGTGTGGGTTTAGAATGTCACGTTTAAATGCTCGCTTTTTATTGAAACGACAGTCTTGATTGAATTTACAATCTAATTTATTGAATTCAATTTATGACAACGTGAAATATCGAATTACTGTATTTCTGATGATACAAATCGATAATTTTGTTTTGAAAAAAATGTATGGATTAAAATTGTGTCAGGTTTATTCAAGTTCAATTAAAATGAAGATTAAATTGTTGTTTTCTTTGATATTTCAAAGATCCTTTTAAGAGAATAAAACTAACAATCCGTTATGTGATGGTAATCGATTTTTCAAAAATGTAGTATCGAAACGATGACCCAAATACGTTGCCAATAGTTCCTTTTTTTACTTTTTGGAGTACGCAAGCATTTCTCGGTCGAGAAAAGGATCGAGATCTTTATCCCGGACGTGGATTCTTTATCACATTGTGTAAGAAATTTATATTCCAGCATCAGTGCCGACAGAAAAAGATTTCATGAAAGAAAATACAAACGTTGCAACGTTACGTTATTCCACTTTAATTTCAATTACAAAAGGGAAACAAACAAGAACTGACAACAAGCAAACAAAACGATGACAAACATTTACAAACCATTTTTTTATTATTTCGATTTTTTGATTAACGATTTTTAATTGAACGGATGATTTTTTGAGATATCAATATTCGAGACAAATTTTGAATTTTAACGTATTTTGATAAAAGTAGATAAAAGATTATTACAAAAAAAAAATATATAAAAGTAATCTTGACTAAAGATTTTTTAAAAAATTATTGTAATTGTTAGCTATGAAAAAGTTCAAATGTTCTAAAACATATGGAAGCCACTCGTCATTTAACAGTAAAAACTTTTTATATCCTTTTTTCCGGTTATTAAATTGGCCGGGGTTATAAATTATTGAAAAAGTTAAAAGTTACGAAAACATTTCACGCAGTTTGTTCGGTTTACGGAAATGAACGACAGCGTTAAAATGTTTGACGATGCTTTACTGTTAAAACTTACTTTTACCTTTCTTTCATTCTTTTTATATATTTTTTCTATGGTATCTGAAAGGGAATAAGATGGTAAATCGTTGAAAAACTTACACGAGAGGGAAAAAAAAAATTTCCTATTAATTACGACCATAGAGAAAATTAAAATCAATTTATCGAACATAGTTAAATAATGAAAGTTATTTCAATTCATTGGAAAACTATATTATCAGCTATTATGAAAACAATTTAAACGTTTGATGATAAACTACTTTCGAAATGCACTCGAGATAAGGAATAATTTCAAACACATTAATCTTTATCTTGACCCTTATTGAGAAAAGTATCAATCTTTGTTTTGATAAGAAACAATTAATTAATTAATTAATTAATTAATTAACTTTGTTTATGACAACCACAAAGATTAATGCTATGTTTTTACTGTTCAAAAATAATTTTTTTATTTCTAAATAAATAAATTCAAAGAAATTATCAAGACAAATTATACTAATGATGTTTCCATTTTTTTTTTGTTCCAGGTAAGCAATCGTTTCATTCTTGAGCACTTAATCATCAGTTAATTTGTAAGTAACAATTAATTATTTGACTTTCCATTCAATTATTCGACGAATCTTCATGCTTGACCAGTCGAAAGTTATTCTATTAAAAAAAAAAAAAAAGTAGAAAAAAATT
>JABFQA010002760.1:0-10725 GCA_022817065.1 Probaryconus sp. ZL-2020
TTCGAAATTGAAAAAAAAAAAAAAAAAAAAAAGGAGTGAGACAAGCGAGGAGAGCAATCGTTTTCTTTCTTTCTTTTTTTATTTGTTGAAAGAGTTTTTGTTATTCATACTTTGTTGTTTGAGCGCGCAATAATATTGTTACATAACTGGCGTATTATTTGCTTGTGACTTAACGTTACCTTCAACGCGAAAAACTTCATCATTCGTCGTACCACTGCGCGGATACGCGAGACTTTAGATAAGTATCATTTTTATTTACTTTTGAATTAATTTCAGTTGTTCGAGATTCGCTTTTATCGTAACTCCGTGATAATTTTCATTGATACACTCTTGGTTATTTCAGAAGCAAAAATTTTCTCGAATTTGCAACCCCAAAAAAGAAAAAACATTTCTGTGACTGAAATTTCCAATCTGAAGAAACGATCCTCAAAAAATAATCTACAAAAATGAACTTCACTAAAAATCATCAGTCTTCATCTTCACCAAAGAATCTTGACAACAATAATAGCAAATTCATTTCCTCAGACATTTTAGCCATACATCATTTCTAAAAATTCTTTCAAGACGTTCGAAACTTGACCAACAAATTGAAATCTTCAATTCAATAAAAAAAAAAAAAAAAAGCGTATTTCTCATGGAAACTAATCAACAGCAACAACAAAAAATGTTGTTAACGATGAAAAACAAGTCCTGTTAACAAACGAAAAATCGAAACGTGGGAATTTGTGCAATTCATTTTTTTTTTTCAGTTAGACCCTGATAGATGGTGCATTGTTTATCTCGTTGGATTTTGTCGTGAAGAATTCACGGTGGTTTATGGCGTTGTTGTTGTTTAATGCGGCCGTTTCGGAGCGTCGAAACCCCTTTTTCACGATAGCGATCTCGTCTGAATGCGCGACCGAGTGGTTGGTTGACTATCGCGTCTCACTTAGCAGCAACGCCGAGACACAACGCACTCGCTCTTAATGTCCGTGCCTGGTGACCCGCGGTGCAAACTAAACCCAACGGAGAAAGTTGCCCGGGACTTTCTCGCTGGTTCTCTGCACAACGCGATGCAATCGCAATTCGCTTAAATAGTCTCATACACATCGGACTCAGGGACGTAACGAGCGGATCATCTGGCGATGCCAGATTCTATTCAGGAATCACTCTGACCGTGTCATCGAAAGGAAAGCTTAACATTGAAAGGTTCACTGAACAAACGTTCAGCTATGACAAAGTTCGCGGAGCCCGCGATGACAGGCAAATCGATTGCTACGTGATATCGAAAGCTCCGGTGCCATTTCTAATTGGACTTTGTTAACGGTGATTAACATCTGCCGCAAAATTTTCGCACCGCGACGATCTATCCTGACGCAATGTTGAAAAAGATCTTTCGAGTCTTGAGTTATTCGTTCGATGTCTGTACGAATTTTGCCACGTTAATTGAATCATTGACAAATGTTAAAGACAATCGATGATTGTAAAGAAAAGTTAACTGAAATGTAGCACCATTCTTCTATACTTTCTAGGAATTGAGACAGGCTTTCAGGAGAAAGTGACGCAAAAATCTGCAAAATTTTTGCAAAACAAAATAATCAGCTTCGGATTACACGTATGCAAATGTTCGCAAAAGTTTCATCGGCGACTAATTTATCTTCTCGCGCTCGATAATATAATTATACGGCAATTATAAAATTAACGCGACAATTTATCTTTATTGGCCGAATCGCGATAGGAATTATTTAAATTTATTAGAAAATTGTATTAGTTAAATTAAAAGTGTTTTCACTCGTCAATGTTACAGACGAAACAAAAGTGTGTTAGTTCATTAACATTAAAGCCGCGGGACATTGAACCGCCTTTAAACATTATAAAAATAGAGAACATACAAAAAGTAACGTGACTCATATTTTTCAACAATGTTTTCATCGCTCGAGTTATTGTTCGATCGCAGAGAGGATTTCCTTTTGCGATAAAAAACATTTTACAGTAAAATTAGAAATCATCTTGATGCCAGAGGATTTTCTTTTGCCCGTGAAATAAACTCGATTGAAAAGTATAACTTTTTGATGTATCCATTATATTATGTAAAACCAAAGGTTTCTAACAAATCTGAAACGAAAAACTTTGCAAAAATCAAAGTTCACAATCTTCTATGTCAATGCAAAGAACAAAGATTGGCAACGTCTGAACGTGGCTCAGAACTTTTCTCATATACAAAAGTTCACTAACTTTCTTGTCGTCGATAGTCTATTTATATTGCTAACGGTAAATAAGTTTCTGTTTAGCTTCGCGTATATTTTAATTTCATTCATGCTGCTACAATTCACGTGAAAGATAATGTACATTAAACAAGTAGCGCAACGAAATAAAAAAGAAAAAAGAAAAATAGTTTGCTTTAAAATAAGCTAATACAGATGTAAGGATAAGACATTTTAATAATTCATTAAAACACTGATATTATATTTCCTGAGCAGCGTCTAATCTTGGCGGCAATTAATCATCAGCTAACTGAATAGATTACAAACTTTTTCAGTGAAAACATTTTAGCATATTGTTCGCCAAATGGAAAACCGAGGAAGTAAATGTCAGAAAAATTCATTCATAATAGCCAAGAGTAATTTTCTCGTAACGGTCTTTAGCAGATATTTATAGATGGTTTTAAAATTCTTTTCTTCCATTCATTGTGGGAATGAGCAAAACCGATCTTCACCAAAGAACGAACTTCAGATAAACTCAAACGAAGATCATTTCATAGCTCGATCAAGTTCTTTTTGAGCAAAAAAAAAAAAAAGAATTTCTCAACCATTCAAGGGAAAATCGTCGCGAAGAACGTGGAGTCGTGAGACGATCGCCTTTGGATGGTTTTGGTGACATCGAGCTAACGAAAGAACCGAAGAAAGGGCCGAATCGAAAGGATTCCGCTTGTGAATCGTGTTCACGAGTCGTCTTCCTAGGGACTCGGCCAAGCGTGACGTAGAATAGCGTGGTATACCCGTGACGTCACTCATTTGATGACGTGTGGTCAACCGCGGTCAATGCACCAGCGGCCGGCGTTTCTTGCAGGGCGCACGCTATAATGCTTGGCTCTCGGCTCGGCTGGCGCGCCGATTGGCCCACGTGTGCCGCGAACGACCGCGAGTATGCACGCCGGTCGAGCTCACCGACGCGAGCGACGCAGCCGCGGATACACCGGGTGTTCGCGTCGTCCAGCGCTTCTCCTATCCTGGCGCCTTAATTATCCTCCTTCGTATTCCCTTTACTTTGTCCGCTTAACACTCACCATCCATCTTCGATCTATTCCTTATCTACCGATTCTCCAAAATTCCAATTGTTCCTTCAATTCGTTTCGACGAGAAATGAAGAGGGAAATCATTTCCATCGAATAAAATTCAATTCGTAAGGTAAAGTACCCAGTGGATGAACAGGATTACCAGTGACGGTCAGTTCCATTGGTGAGACAATGACAGACAATGCATTTTAAATAGAGTGACCGTAACTGGGACAGGTTTCTAAAGGGTGACCATCACTGGGTACTTTACCTTACCAATTGTACAAAGAAAATTGATTGAATTTCTTTGGTAAAAAGAAATAAATTTTTCTGAAGATTCTTTGATGAAGATCATTTCTGGAAGACATTCTTTTGTCAATGTGTTATTTTAAATTACACGTTTTTATTATTGAGTAATTAGTCCAGTGGAAATTCAAGCACGTGCGTTTCGTTATTAAGTTATCTACACGCGTCTTTGATCCGCGACGAAGACGAAGAAGACGACGACGACGCTGTCCGAACTCAGTCTGGGTAACCAGTGCGTGCTATTTTTGGCTCCCAACACGGTACCGCCGAGTTAAAGGGGAATACGCGACCGACATTTTCACACCTCTTCACTAAATACGTGATTTAGAATTTATGACTCGCCTCGGGGAGATTATACATATATTATACAACCGGACGAATTTTGCGAAAAACTCATTCACAAAAACTCGACGAAGAATGATGTAATTTATGTTTCTTTTTTTTTTTTTCTTTGTAAATTGCCGACGTAAATCGAGTTTCATTTCGTGTTTCCAACTGGTATGACTTTTATCGACGCGATTGCATTTTGCATATTATAAAGCATTATAATTTGTAAGCAAATAACAGCTTTTCAAAGCAAATGACAGAAAGTGCATTCTGAAAAATCAAGTGGTACATCATTCATGCTTATTACAGTCGTAAAGTATTCCTGGATCTAAATCTAGACAAGAAATGTATTATATTGCAACTATACACATTAAGTAATGTTCCTTTAACGATGCAAATTAGCTCAGCGGGCTTAAACTTTCGTTTACATTCGGTGACATCATTTGCTCAAAATAGAGTGTGAATAACTGATTTTATGGAACTTTTTAGATTAATTCTCCGTAACCCGCATTTATTAATACGGTAGCCAGCTTGCAAAATGATTGCAATTATTGCAGTCACAGTACTAATTTTACTAATCTCATTTCACAATATTTGTAATGAAAACAATTTTCTTAAAGAAAATTTCACTTTCGTCCAAAAAGATTTATTCTGACAATGTTTTAACCGAAGCATTCGTATATTCTATTAAACATTCAGTTGAATGACTTCTGTAAAAATTCAGCAAGGAAATAAAGATCATTTATATTCTTTTAGCGTCATCCTTTAACACGAAGCAAAACAAATACAGTAACATATAAAATATAACAAAAGCTTTCCCTATTTGAATCAACTTAAGTGAATTCGCGCGTTAATAAATCATTCATCTCAAATTCCCGGGGAACTCTCGCTTCTTGTCACGAGTAATCCAGTTAGTTGCAAATTTATCGTACATTCGGATTAATTAAAAAGAGCTCAGCTTCGATTACTTTTAACTTTCTCAAAATCAGTTTGGACAAACGTTTTCATATGTTTAATAAATGAAATTTAAAGGGCTCCAGTCAATTTCAATTTTGCACAAACAAAAATGTTATCTAATCCAATTACCATTTACTCCTCGCGCTTCAGTTACGCGAGATAAAAATTATTTAATCTCACTAAATCCAATTAAAATCTTTGATAATTTAATCAATATAAATAAGAGTTATGAAATTTAAAAGTTCGTACAATAATCATCTATATGAAGTTCTCATCGATTAATTCATCGAAACATTTTTGTGTAGAAATTCTATTTCTACACATTTTAGAAAATTTCAGAAAACATTTTATGACATTTGGGATAAAAGAAAGCATTTTTGATAAAAGGCTACATGTAGGTTTAAATGAAAGACGAATTTAAATACTTCACTAGTGAGTAAATGACAAAAATTCCTTTTGGCCAACCTTAATACAACGGCAACACTCGTAAATGCCAAAATGGAAGAGTCTCCTAAACGCACTTTTTCACTGTTCACTGTTTCACTGACAATCATAGACTGAGAAAATTTTACAAAATTTTAATAAAATTTCAATAAAGTACCACTTTCCTAAAAATTTTCCAAGTTTGGGATAAGAAAGAGCTTTCAATAAAAGGCCAGATGTGCGTCATAAACCTTATCTCTATTTTATTGCACTCAAAGCAGGTATAATTATACCTTCAATTAAATTTCACTTTGTTATTGTATGAAATGTTTTCTGAATATTAATATTTTTATTTCTAATTTTATTTCTAATGACTCACTTTATATATCTTTTAACTATTTTCATTTTTGAAATTTTTCGATGAATTAATCGATGAGAATATCATACACATCAATTATCGACAGCTTGCAATAAAGGAACTTACTGGAACTACTCAATTAAGAGAATTCTATAAAAAAAAATGCCATAATCCAATGAGACTTTTGAACCAATTAAATATTTTTACTACAATTTAATATACAATTTGAAATGTGCAATATCTTTCCCAACAGTTACAATAAAAATAACACGCAAAAATAAGAGAAGAGATAATAAAAAAGTAAAGGAAAATACAATCCAATAAAGAATAAATTAGCTAACATTCGAATTGGAATTAAAGGATATTAAACGTGATTAGACTCAATTTTGCAGAACGCCGCCGACCTCTCAACCCTTTTAGAGCAGCGCTCATCTGTTTTTATAATAATGCCTATCATAAAAAATTCACGTCTCGGTGTAATTAAAGTTCTGCCGCGATCGATCCTTAATTTAATGAGCCTGAATTATTGAAAAGCTGCTCAGCTCTCGACTTCCGTCATTCATCCTTCCGTCGATTCAGTGGTAAAAAATAAAAAAGGAGGGAAAGAACGAAGAGAAGAGGTGAAACGAAGAAAGAAGAAGAAACGGAAGATGAGGCACAAAGGTCGGAAGAATAAACCTATTATACACGTCGTGTATAAAATAGCTCATACGCACGCGATCAACGAGCCCGTCGGCGTTTAGGGTCGCAAGTAGTATAAGTCCCGACCTATCGGCCAAGTAGAAGCGAAGCGATACAAGGCGCCCACCAAGGCTTCGCGAGGAAAAAAAAAAATTCTTTACGCGTTAAGATTAAGGCACCTCAACATCATAAACTCAAAACGAAGAATGAAATGTAATAACAAAGAAACGGTCGTTTATTCTTACGATCCTATCGATTTTGCACAAAATGTTTAAAATTTCTTCGAGCCATTTTAAAAATCATTTATGTTGCAAATTGTAATTTTTAGTGTACAAAATCTTCCCTTTGGAATAAAAAAGAAAAACCAATTGTTTCGTTGCAAAAAATAAATCATAAGAATTGCAAAATTTTCTTTACGCAATATTAAAGATCAATTAAATGCAATTAAAGGATACCAAAGGATACGAAATTTACAGTAAATTATGCAAATTATGCAAAAAAAATGTTAAAATATCGTACATCTATTTGCATGTAAATTAGAACGCAGGTATCAGTAATTCTTGACATTCCCAACGTCAATTTACAACGTAAATAGTAATTTTTGTCCCGGACATTTTTTGCTCGGCTCGAAAACCGTGATAAAACCCGTTACGGATCGTGCGCGTGTGCGCGCACACAGGATTCGCGATCGCTATCGATTTTCGCGCCTAAAACCTAGCTCCGGAGGAGAGGATCATCTTGAAAAGTTTGCGGCGCGCGCGCTTCAGTCGATCTCGCTTATTACGTAACAAATTTTCAAGGCGCTCCGGGCGATGCCTTCTTCTTCCGAAGCGATACTTCAAAACTGTACATGCATTTTTCACGACGAAATACCGTGCTCCTTTTTTGGCTAACAATCGGGCAAACACATTTTTGCTCACAACTTATGCAACCTCATCATAACTCATAATCATCCATATTTTCAGATTATTAGATTCGCGCGAAATTTCGCAAAATGTTCACAAATCGTCCGAAACAAACTAAACGAATTTTTGAAAAAATGTTGTTTGTTTTCGCGGATTACGCTGCGCCGTTGTAAAATTTTGCACGCGAATGGATTTTTTGCGCTAATGTTAATTTCTGTTATTTTTGCCATGGCGAAAATGAGTCGTCGCGTTTTTCAGCGCGTGACGCATCTCCGTAAACTGAGCTAATTATTTCATTCAAAAAGTCATAGCGGGGCGTCGAGTTTTTTGCCGTGGCGTGCCGTGTCGTGGCGTTCGTTTGGTTCTTGTTTCGCGCTGAGATTTCTGGTAACGGGCTCGTCTTTCGAGCGAACGAACGAGCGGTCAATCTTGTCATGAATTTTTTGGCGAAAATCATGAAATGCGTTCGTGTAGAGTTGAGTTTAGCCTTTGGTAACCGTAGGTAGGCCGTGGACAAGCGAGTCGAGTTGAGAGGCGCGGACGGGCGGTCAGAGACCCCGCAGGGCCGCGCAAACAGTACAGCATTTCCCACTCACTTGCTCTATCTTAACCCGAGCCCAACAATGCTCAATAATGCTCCGTGAACGCGTACCTGCTTTCTCGAGATTATACCTATACATATATCAACGCACTCTCCCTGTCTTTTTCTTTTGCGCCACTTTTTCGATCGGTCACTTTTTTGCCAATACCGTGCTCGTGTCGTTTTTGCTTCTGTCGAACAAAAAAAAAAAAAAAAAAAAAATTGATATCGTCGAATTTGCAATGTTTTGAATTATCGAATTCTTTCCTTTTTCTATTAATAGAATTTTCCATAAAAATAATTATTGCGTAACGAAACGGGAACCGAACAAACGTTTGTTGCAAAAAATGATACACATTAGCTTGCGAATGAAGCACCAAAAATAAGTTAATAAAAATAGAGCTGCAGTCGCAAAAAGTCGCGTGTGTACAACTGAAGTTTATTCGGACGACCCATGACGTAATAGTCGCAACTTTGACAGTGTACTTCGCGTCTCGTCTCAACTGAGTCGGGATGTAAAAATAAACTACCCGAAAGCAAACTTTCCCGCAAAAGTAAAAAAAAAAAAAAAAATTAAGTCGCACACACGAAACATCGCTTTTCATTTGTTTCGTCTAATTCGAATCGCAAAAACGTCAACGACATAATCATTTTCATTACAATAACTCAAGCGAAGAAAAAAAAAAAAGTGATGTTCAATCATCAGAACTGCATAATTCGAAATACCGCTCGTCAAAGAAACACATAACTCGTGCATTTTATTATTCAACTGATTACGCAAAAAAAAATTTTGTTCTTCCAAGTTTTTGGATCATCGTAAATAAGATTAAATCCAATACAATGAAATGATAACGTATGAAATGGTATAATATTGTGATCGGTCGAAGAAACAATTTTGCAAAAATTAAAACTACTGCAAATACAGTAAAAACTTTGTTGCCAACAAAACTTTACCCAAAGTTAAATCCGTTTATAAGAGATTGCAAAGTACATTGCTCAATTTTGCAAAAAGTCATTTGTTAATTGTCCGAGTAATAACTCTTGTATGTTCGCATTGAATAGCAATAGTATCGTTTGGCATTGCGAAAGTTTAAAAATCCCTCAAAAATTCATTTAACGTGATTTTATGACTCGCGATAAACATTGCCAAATTTTTTAATTAATGCCCGTTAGAAAATAGAGCCGAATAATTAATTTTCCTAATGTCAAAAGAGTATCATAAATACCATTAGACTAATTGATAAGGCAGTAAATCTTCCTTCACTCACCTGTAAATTAATTTCATAGATAAACACTACGTAATGTTAATTAAAAATTCGCAAAAATTCTGCAAAATAAACGGAAATGTACTTCGCAAAGTTTTCCCTTTAAGAAATGATGTCTCTCACCATTCAGCAATCCGCGTTAAATAATTCCTCCACTATCCCCTCCCCCACTTGGTACCACAAATTATCAACGTTAAATAAAAAAAAAAAAACCCCAATAAAGTTAATTGTCAAACGAATAACACTCTAAACCATCTAAAAGTCACTGAAAAAGCTCGTGATTGTCAATTGGCTTTTTTTGCGGCCGTCAAATGAGTTCCTTCGCGAAAAGGGTTCGCGTGAAAGTGATAGAATTAGAAAAGGAAGGAAAAGTGCGGACGGCACGTGGTCGTGGCGACAGTTTCGGGTTGGCGAGCCCAGCCGAGCCACGCGTGTCATGTGCTTGTAAACGCGCGTTCGACTGAGCGGCCAAGTAAAACCTCCTCGGCGAGGTTCGATCGCTCTGCTCTTCCTGCTCGCGTTGCGCCCATTGCGCTCTCTCCCTCTTCCCTTTCTCCGTGACACTCGACGGAGGAATACTGCCCGTACGATACCACGCGCTACCAAGACGCAAGTCTTGACCCTCTGTCACCCTTTCTAGTTCATTCAGCCGCGGTCCTCCTCTATCTATATACGAGCTCTTGGACAGACGTGCGACCCTGCTTAAAGAATCACCTCACTTCATAAGAAGACGAGGAGAACAAGCCTATTTAGATTAGCGAACTTTTTGCGAAATTTTTGCAATGGGACTTTTCAACTGTTCTTGGCACGAAGTTGAGGGTGATGAAGGGTTAATCTTTTTTTTTTTTCATTCGTCGATGAACAAATTCATGATACTAATAAATTTCGATGAATGTTTTGTTATAAATTAATGTTATTTGATCAAGTTATTATTATTTTTTTTTTATCGTGCAAAACATCTACATGATATTATTTCGTTCCAATTTACTTGGGTGTTAATTCCATTATTACTCAGTCGTCGCGTAAGTATAATCATCTTATATGGTTAACTATTTTAAGCCAATATACACTATGCCAGGCATTACAAGTTACACCACAAAAGTATTTAGGTTGATGGAAAGTCTGAAGGAAAATTAATTTATGAAGAAAAAGTTATTTAAAAGTTAATGTTATCTAAAATAAACGAAATCATTTAAACGCGATAACATCGAGTTAAATCATCATAATAATATCATAATATTTCATACGAGACGATAACGAGCGTTATAACTGAATAACTGAAATTTCATCTAAACATCGTTCGAGAGACTTTTTAATAATCCAAGAACTAGACACTGCGAACCAGCAGAACTGCTCTTTGAAATTTTTATCAATCTCTTTCCATTTTTTCGCCTTATCCGGCAAACTCATCTTACTTAGTACACGTCTTCTCTCATTCTCTATCTCTAACATTGTTATCTCATTACCATCTACGCGTTCGACCACTTTTGCACCCCTCGCCATAATCCTGGCGAAGGATCATCGCTCTCACCCTTTCCTTTTTATTTCTTCAGCGAAAGTGGCTTTCTTCCAATTTATTTTCTATCTCGAATGTCTCGTTCTTCATTTTATTGTTGTTATTTTCATTTTTTCTTTTTTTCTTTCTTTTTTTTTTTTTTTTTTTTTTTGGG
>JABFQA010002761.1:0-10725 GCA_022817065.1 Probaryconus sp. ZL-2020
AATGTTCTTCAAACTTTTTTCAAAGCTCAATTCCAAGTAAATTCACTTATTCGTGAATTACGTTTTACTGAAATAATATCATTTATTCATAAATCCAAAAATCAATGACTCTTCAGTATGAAAATTGCCTTTTTTGCAAATTAGTTTCATCATAATTGAATTCTTTCATAACTAAAATATAATATTGTTAGGTAATATTTAAATTAAATAAAAACAGAATAAATTATTCGATTTGCAAACATGATTCGGAGGTTTTCGTAAGAATCGTATCTTTCGGCGAGAGCTTTACATAGGGGTTAGAAAAAAAAAAAAAAAAAAAAAAGCTAAGCTTTTTGTTTTGAGGAGGCTCATTGTTGCGGGCAGTGAGTAGCGAAAACGCGGCGATTTAAATTCATCAAAATTCATAATTTAAATTCATAAATTTAACGCGCTCACGCAAAATAATGTCCGTACGTGTTTCGGGGCCGAGTGACGTGGGGTTAAGTGACCGTGCAAAGCACCACACGCTCGTACGTACGTGACGCGAGATAATTTATTCCGAAGCGTCATAATTGCGGTATCGCATGCGCTCTGCCATTGTAAGTAAAGGTACGTTTTGCCGTTTTCCGTTGTTGTTGTTGTTGTTGCTGAATTTGCAGAATGTCGGGAGCGAACCGAATTCTTGCGATACGAACTTGATCATTGGCGGATGGGTGTACGGCATCGCGATGCGGAGAGAGATACGACCGGGACATGAAATATCAATTCTTCGGCCATTCTTTTCCCGTCGTTCCGGCACTCGCGAACCGGAAATACCGATATATCGTAAACAATGCTTCTTCAGAGATTTCCGGTGTCTCGGGACGATGGCTCCAGCTCACGAATGCCCGAATCAATGAAACCGTTACCGATGGATTTAGATTTTTTTCTTTATCAAGATTTATGTGAATGGCATTTGTTTTCCCATCGCTCTTCGTTTTTTTTCTCTTCGCTTTATTTCTTGTTTTTTTCAGAATAGATTCCGATGATTTTAGATAATAATGCTTTGGATTTTTTTTTTTTATGAACTGTTGTCATGATAAATCGAGTTACTTCATTTGGGCCGATTTTCTTTTAAAATTTTTGCTATAATTGTTTCTATTTTTTGTTTCCTTTTCTTTTTCTTCGTTCATTATATTGTGGTAAGAAAAAATTAAAGAAAAAAAGCCATTATTTAAATGTTAAGTAACAAGATTGTGCTTTTTTGGAGTGGTATTAATAACAGTAAATCGTAATATATATTTTCGGGCTAAACATTCTCGACGTAGTTTTCTGGTGGAAAAGTTCTCGTATCTCCGGCTTTATGATACGCGTTGCTTCATCTCCCCTTTTTCACAATTTCACGACGTTTTCGTGATAAAAGGAAAACTTTGGATTCAAATCACGCTACTTTAAACCAACTGCACTGCGTCGTCTTCGCGCCAAGTGCTTATCCCGCGACCGTGCTACAATTTATCACACGTGTCTGTGATACCTGCAAGTCTTATGCCCCAGACGTAAAATCTGCCTTTATTTACAGCAAGTGTTGTGCTCCGTAACACGGCCTTTATTGGATCTTATGAATTAAACGGTTAAACCTGCCAGTTTACCTAAAGACTTTTTATGCATTTTATCAAACCAATAAAAATTGAATAGAGACTTTTCTTACTTTTATTTTGTACTCAATTGACAAATAAAATGATGAAGTGGTTTTTTATATATATAAAAATTGCTTAAATTTTATCCATTTATTTTTCAATTGTATTTTGTTTCGCAACAAATTTTAATTAATATTATAATCTAGACGTCCCTACATTTTTTACTTAACGAAAATTCATATGATATACGATATGTTTTCGAAATAACCGTTTATGCATAAATGACTTCGGCTATGCGTTATTGATTGTCAGATTCCAAATGTACAATAGACTCTGTAACAGAATCGACGTAATAATTATATCATAGCAACATCGAGCACCGAGAAATAAATAAACTATGGCAACGATTAAAAATGATTAATTCCCACGTGGAAATGTCTTGCAAAGTGATATTCTCGCAGTTTTTGTTTTAACTTTTTCTTTTTTTTTTTTTTTATTTTACGGCCGGCCACTCGAAATAAAACGTTAAGAAATAAAGAAAAGGATTCGACTAATGTCGGGAAATCGTCTTTAATGAGTTTAAACTTTTTCATCGCTTAGTCTTTTCATCCGACATAAATTATACGTTTCAATAAAAATTTCTTTCCCGCTTTCATAAAAATGCATATAATTCTGTCGTTCCTTTTCGCTCCGGTGTGCGTTAAGAACTTTGACTCTTTGTACGTTTGATGGCCTTACGAAAGTTAGGTTTAATGCAGTCTAATATTTATATCCATAACTTCACGACTTTTAACTCCCCCTTTTTTTTTTTAATTTCAAACGCATAAATTAATTATGCACAACATTTTTTTGTCCATTGAAAAATTGGTAATTATTTTAAGGAACATTAGAAAAATATTTCATGCCAATTTTGACGTTGTAAACTAATTTTGCTTTAAAATATTTAATTGTAATAATAATGAAAGTCTCTTGAAGAGATTATGAAATAAATAAAACAAAATCAGAAGAAAATTTCAAGACAGACAATAAAATGTTTAATAACGTTATGAGAAACGTCACAATTACGACAATGTAATGCAACGGCGCTTTAATCAAAAAAGCCATATATATATTTCTGTTTTATTGGAACGAAAAGGTTGACACCTCGACACGCGAAGTCTGGCGAACGTCCAGAAGATCTCAGTGCCACATGGGCAATTAACGTTGAAACACTGAATTCTCATGACATACGACTTTTTGCCACGTATAAATAATGCTCTTCATTGTAGTTATGTTCTGCATTTGCTGTCGAGCTGCAATACACGTTGGATTCATGTCAACTTTTTGTGACACTACTATGAAATTAATAAACAAAAACACCACTTCCTAACATTTCTTTATCGACACATTTTTTTTTTTTTTTTTCCTTTGATTGTTTATTAATTACACTGAATTTATTCCCTTGCAACTCAAATACTTTGAGCAATTAAATAATTCAGTGAATGAAAATTAAAATTGGAGTCTATCGTGCCTTTGTCGTAAGAGGAAGAATGAAAATGACAGCACAGTATCATTTCATAACATGCCAAAGACATGTTAATTGTCGTTATTAACAAGGAATTAACATTATTCGAACTCAGTAGAATTCCCTGCAACAAGTCTAGCGAATAATTCTCACAGTCGCAGCTGCTCTTATAATTGATCGAAACGCTCGAATCGAGAGTCTATTGGCCAATGTGCACCGTGCAATAATGCTCGAGCGACCTCCAATTCATCGAAGATGCTATCATTATGCATTAGTCGGTTGCGTGGAAGCGCGCATCAATTACCGGCTGAAAGCTAATGGGACACACGCGGTCGTTATTGGGAAGGTTTCACTCTGACACGTTCGACGTCACGCAAAAATTGCAACGATGTGTTTCGAAAGCACGGCACTTGCCAGCGATGTAAATGCATTATGTGCATGAATCTGGTATTGACAGTTATGCGTTAGTCGGAGATAAACAGAGTCGACCGGCCGTGGCTGCCATTAAGCGTGGACAGTGGCGGATTTATTGCCATGAAAATTCTGCAAAGTCCCAAAGGTTCATTCATTTTTCACTACCCAATATGTGATTGTGCTTCGCAACGAATGAACGACCAAAAGGAACTTTTTTTTATGATCTATTAATCGAGAAACTCAACTTGTATTTTCACCTCTATTTCATTTTATCTTCCAAGATATGTTTATAGTTCAAAATTAACCAACCACTCTTTTTGAATGTTTTAAGGGTTGAAAAGTCATAAATGTTTATTTTTATTTCTTGTAGATTCCGCATATGTTTATTTATATTTAACATTGATTCTGACCCAATTTACATTGGACGAAGGTAATGGAAAATTGAAAGGTAAAATTCAAATGTCAAGCATCAATTGAGGTCGATAAATATTTGACGGCAGCGCGGTTGGAAAACAGCAGGCCATTGTTCCCGATTCGAAATGAAAATTCATCTCTGATCAAAAAGCTTACTTTCATGCTGAACGGGTATTATTAAATAGCACCTACACACTCTCTGTAATTCATTCGTCGCTGATCTCTGCGAATCGCGAAAAGCAACGGTCCATAAATTAGACACGAAAGAATATCTTTCGTATAAAGACCTGTCTTTTCTCTTTTCGAGTGTTTCCAGTGCCCGGCCATTTGCTGTAAACCAGCGTACTGAAAAATAAATGCATCCCTCGCGACGTACCGGAATTTTCGTAACAATAAATCCACCACTACAAAAGTACTTTTGTACACTTTTCTACATGTTTATGGATTTATACATATGGGTCAGTATAAAGGATTTTGTTTCCCCGAGACAACGTATTGTTATTAAAACAATTATCTATGCCGATATTTATAATTTTCAAACGAATAATATTAATTTATTTAATTTTTCAATAAAAGATTAGTTTTTAAATTAAAATAACCATATTAATTGTTCATTAAACTGTTTTCTCGACAATTTAACTCGTTGATGTTAAATTATTGATGTTTGGTTGCGATGGTTTATAAGATTTTCTATTGATTCGCCTCAATAAATCGATTGAGAAGCATACAACACAAAACAATGCATATTCATACGAGTCAAAATACACAATTGTAACTCATATCGCATACGTTTCATAGTACCATCCAACGATTATGTAACACGTGCGATACGAGTTTTATGGCTTATCGCACATTAAATTTGAGAAGCCATCTGTAGCGCTAAAATGTTGCAACAGTTTAAAGCTTACGTTAAATTTTGTTAACATCGAATATGCTGAATTATATATATACACAGACTACAAATCTACAAGTTTTTTGTCATTGTATGATAAACTGTATTCAGTAACGAGATAATACATTCTAAAAAGTGATGGAAATAAATTTAAGACATTTTAATATTGAAAAAAAAAATAGACTGAAATGTGCATTTTTATGATCACCTTTTAGTTATTTATTGAATATTCAGTGACTGATTTGTAATAAAATAATTTCTCCTTTTTCTTTATTACATGAAAAACTTTTTATTTTCGACTGGAATTTTAAATTTATTTTTTCGCCAATAATAACGATCATTAAAATTTAATAAATTTGATAAATTATCACAAATTAGTCATGTCACAAATCGATTATTGATACCCTCTATTTTATTACTTGAAAACTATATTTCAAACTTTACCTTCGAAAACTAATTTTTAATAACTCAACAGGAATAAATTCAAAATAATAATAATAATGCATCATAATTATTTTATTAATGCATTTAAAAAGAAAAAAGGTATAATCTCAAGCAATTTGTGCATAATTGCATATAATGGCAACTCAAGTCACATCATACATTTGATCAATTTTCTGATTACTGTGATTACTCACGTTTTGTTGTAATTAAGAAAAAAACTTGAATATAACATATAATAACTTTAAATTAACCATTATTCTTCTGAATATGACACACGTTTTAATGCATTTGACGCGAAAATGATACGAATTTTATTATTCGTAAAAATGTAATTAAACCCTTCATCTTCGCAAGTTTATCGTGCATGCAAGCTGTGGAAAATCGCTGCATGCGGTAGACATAAAAAATTGTATTTTTTTTTTTAATCGATTTAATACATGGGTTATTTTAATTAATTAAGTGGAGGAATGTTCCAGATGCAGAAGTTTGGAATTTCACACTTAAGTATTCTTGATTTATGTGTTGCTCTATATTTAACAGAGAGAATACTCCGCCCATGCGATGGTAAATGAGTCATAAAAACTTCGAGTTACTCCGAACAACGATGCCATATAATGTACGAAATAATCTCATGTAAAGGCATTATTATTTGCTCATGATTATGGGACATTATCGAATTTTACAACTTTCTAAAAAAACGAGATGGAAAAGATCGTTTGAAAACGAAGCAACAGAAAAAAAATTTCAACGTTGAATGAGAAACTGAGAGACGCAGAATAAGTAAGCTTTAACGATTGGTATCGTTAAATTATTGTCCTCCGTTTTCCCCGAGTAATAATATATCCGAAAGCATTGTTAGTTTCAACAATCAAAAAGTAAATCTCGAACGAAATGTCTGCACCGATGATCATCTAATTTCACCTGCCCGACAATAAATTAACGAGAACTGTATATCTTTCCTCTGCTTATTCATTCTTTCTTTATTTTCATGAGTTTCCCTTGTATTATATTTCCTCCAAACTGTCCATCTTATAAAGTTATTACGCAAATAAATAAAATATAAAACGTAATCAGATTTATGGAAGAAATCATTCGGTTGAAAATTATTGTTATGCGAATTTTTTTACAGTAATTCCAATAATACTCAGTTTCTTTTTTGCAATATAAAATATTCCCACCAATGAATTTCCATGAACATTTTTATCGTACATTAAATAATTTCAGTTGTAAGATTTAAATACGGATTTCTTCGTAAAGGCAGAATTTTGATATCGACAGAAATATGCAATTAAGAAAATAAATTGCCCGGAAAATGTCTGGTCCACTTTTGCATAATTACAACATATGCTTACACCTCAATGAATTTGGTTGTATCATGGAGGTTGATATATCTTGCATAGTAACATGAATTTATCTGGAAATAATCGCCTTTCTAACTAACCTGCGACATTAATCACAAGAGTCATCAAAAATGAATTACATAATTAACAATTCATTAGCGCTGTAATTTACAGATAAGGGGGAAAGAGGAAATTTGAAGCTGACAGTAATACAGTCGCAGGAAGAGGAAGCGTGTAAAAGCAGAAGGAGGAAATCAGTGCTAATGTTTTGTCGCGGGAAAATTGGTAGTACTTTTCGAGGCGCGCGACCAACATCGCCGATAAATCACGATGCCTCTAAATTATCAAGCGAACCTACGACCCTTGACTCGGCTCCTCGAGGATAACGTACCGCGCGTCATAAATGTGCACCGCAACTACATAAATCAGCGCTGCAAAGTGTATCGGAGAAGTTAGTTTACTTTTGCCGAAACCTCGTAAAAGGGGAGAAAAAGGTAAAAAAAAAGAAAAAAAAGAAAAAGAAAAAAGAAAAAACAGAAAAGCTCTCACTGAGCGGGCGGTCTGGCTCAGAAAAAGAAAACGCTAGGGCAAAATAATAAAACGTATGTAGTGAACAAAGAAGAAACAAAGCTGCCGATAACATGAAAAAGTGCGCAATACTAACGCCGAGGTTGTTGTATCGACCTGACCCGTCTCGCGAGTAAGAAGTGAAGGATGATCGTTTCCGTCAAGCTTTCCAAAGTTTACTTGGACGCAAAGGAAAATTCAAACCGACTTGATACGACTATCGAGGTTAACATCCTCTCAATTGTCTTTTTTTAATCAAACTAATATCTTAAAGTATTTTGAATTTCTATAAAATAGGTGCGATATATTCGGATTGAAATTGGCTAATTGAGTTTATTAATGATTTTGCACAAATGACATTTTATTCGAAGATTTATAGAAGTGGAATCTTTAGTTGTTAAAATAAAACCAAAACAAAAGAACTTGTAAAAGAATATTTTAAGTTTCGAAAATGAGTATTTATCATTTTGCTGTAGTTTGTTGAGTACAGGAAAAGCATGTCCAGTGCGCCTGAGAAGAATATTCGCGAGCAAGTGACGAGGGTGTGGCCCGGGAAATTAATGTTTACTCGAGAAAGTCTTTTCGCGTTGGTCGGTTAAAAAGTAGGCCACAAGGGTAGGTTACTTTTTGGCTCGACTGTTGGATGCCAGGGATAAAAAGTTCGCGGAAATGCCAGAAAGTGCAGGCTTTGATCAATGAAGTTCAACACGTCGGGAAAATGGAAACAAAGGCAATGATTAATTATCAATATGATGGCTCAAGTGATTCGGAAACAAATAATTTCATAGAGGAATAACGTAAGATACTTTCTGAAATTTATCGACTAGTTCAATTAATTGGAATTTTCATGAAATATGATATTATGAAACGAATGAAAAACTTTTGCAATTATCAATCAACTTCTTATTAATTAATTTATCGCAAAAAGTTCCATCGACATTGGTCGATGGAACTGCAATTTAATGATTAAAAAATTTATAATAGAATTAGATTGCATATTAGTTATATGTTATTTATTTAATTTGTTGATGTATAATATCAAAAAGTATATAAATATTTTGTAGTAAAACTATTTTAATTAATGATATTTTTTTCACTTTCTCAAAAGGGTATCGTTTATCTCAATAAATGTCATCAGAATTGCAACAAACATAATTGCAACAGTAGTTTCTGATAATCACTATGTAATAAAATTTCGTTTGATTTAAATCTCACCATTAACGTGAAAAACGACAATAATTATGGGAAATTGAGGACGCACTCGAAAAAGGCAAACGCACATTTTTCCTAAAAGTGTATTGTGAAAAAGTTATTCGAACCATTACGGGAATAATGGACCTTTCGTTTTCCCATTATTTGGGACAAAATACACCAATTTACTCCTGAAATAATGTCACGTTATTAACTTCGATTTTGATTTCCTCAGCTATTATTTGTAAATTGCCATCATATTACCTTCATTTGTTCTGATTGCAATCCATAATTAATTTTGCAAAATTTTGCAAACATAGAAGAAAAATTAAATTTTCATAAATGGTGATCTGTTTAAACTTTTGAAACCCAAAATTTTAATTATAAAAAAAATTCAAAATTCATTTTTTAATTAAACTTTTATGTTTATAAAAAAATGTCAATTTCATTAGATCGATATAGAGGTATTTTCATCTGATTCGGATGACAGTGAAATTGGCAGAAAATAACATAATCCAGCAGAAAATAATATTCATAAAAATGCGTTTTAAATTAATTTAAAAGAGGATCAAACGAAAATTTTGATAGAGCAAACACCAAAAAGTGTCAACAACATTTGCTCCATAAAAATTTTCATTTACCTATTTTCTGCTGGAATTTTCTGCCAGTTTCACTGTCATCTGATTCGGCTGATGTATCTGAACATCTGATGTATATTTTGAAATGTATTTCTGTCATGTAAACAAATCAATTTTTTAATTAAAGTTTGTGTAGATGTGATAATAATTTGATCGTTAGAAAGGATAATTTGAATCACGTCAGTTTGGATTTTGCACGTGAAAAATCTTTTTGATAACTTGCCAAGAGTATGTTGAGGTGAATGAAAAAGAAAAGTTCCCTTCTTTGGGATTCAGTTGTGTCGGGTGAATTATCGTTTTGATTAGATCGAAAACATTATTGGTTCAAAGAAATGTTATATAACAGCGTTGAAAACGGTTTCCGATGGCTTTTCATAACCATAAATTACAGCCGGATATGAATGAAATATACATTTCTTATTTCACCTATATATTTCAAGTTTTTCGATTTTTAGCAATAAATTATTATTATTATATCAATTTCATCTATCGTACGAAATAAAAAAAAAAAATAAAAAAATAAATTTACCTATAACTTTCATTTCTTGTCATTTTCCCACGTGACATAAGCATATTTACGAATTTGCGTTGTCTTATGCAATTGTATTATAAACGTTCGAGGAAAACGTCCGTCTCAAGAATGAAAGTTGGATAATTAATTGTTCAATCATCCGGCATCAGTAGTTGTAAAATCGTGAAAGTTCATTTAAATAATTTGAAATAAAAAACTTATTGTTTATTTCTTTGATTAGGTAATTAATTTTCACTGAAATTTAAGATTATAGTAATCGCTTTGTAGTTAAAGATAATGAACATTTTCAAAAGTTAAACAAGATTAAACTCTCTTTCAAAAGTGAGACTTAAGAAATCAATTCTTTCCCCAGGATTAAGAGATTTTTCTTCCTTACATTATCAGGAAAAACGGACACTTTTCCTCCCGCTTATAAAGAAATAGAAAATAAAAACATAAATATAACTAAAAAAATAAAAAATAAAAGAAAAGTTTATGTATTAATGTTTAAAACTTTCGAACATGACTATACGTTTAACAGCGCAACGTAAAAAAAAAAGTCGACGTTAATTTCGCACTAGTTCAAAATTGGAAGAAAAGCGTCGCAGGGTTTTTTTTACGAGTGAAATGTGGCCGTAAAAAGCAAACGCAAAAGGCAGAGGAACGACTTCCGGTTCCCGGTGGCACTTTCTTGTCTCGCGGCTCGTAAAAGTCCATTCGGTTACAAGTTGCCAGTTGGCCAGTCGTCCAGTGGAAGATACATACACTGGGATTCGAAATCGCTCGAAGAGGCGCTATTATCTCGCGGAAACGAGCGGCAATGTTTCGACTCCAAGATAGAGTTAAGATAATGCCCCGAGTACGTCCTGGCGAAGGGTCCACTTAAGACAATTCCCAAGGGCTCACTTTCAAATTATATATGCAATTAATGACCACGGTTTTATGACAATTATTCCTTTTCGCGACAATAAGGACACTCTAAACTTTTTTACGCCATCATTATCGACCATTTTAAATCATTTTTCATCGAATTCCTTATAAAATGATATAAAATATAAAATATTTTTAAAAGGAAAAATAAATTTTTGTTTGATCAATGATATTTCTACAAATATTTATTTATTCCCCGGAAAATGTGTTTGGCTTAGAGGAATTTTGACATATATATATATAAAAGAGAGGAGGATATTTTTGTATGTATGTTTCCACATGAAC
>JABFQA010002762.1:0-10723 GCA_022817065.1 Probaryconus sp. ZL-2020
CGAACTAAAAAAAAAAAAATACAAAAATCACTACCGAACATTTATTAATGCTCACGATGACATTCGATCGATGCCAGAGCATAAATGAAATGAAAAGGTTTCATTAAATTTATAGTTGTACATACTAATTAATTTAATTGTGCACTTGGTTTGACTATTTCATGAGTACACTCGTTGTACAACTATGATTTTAGTAAAATATACTAAGTTTTTAATCGCTCTTACACATTTTACTATTAAAACCAACTAAAATTTTAGTAAATACAAGTTTTTACTAAATTCTGAGTATGAACAACTAAACATATTTCTCTCAGTGTATCTTCTGTTGGCTATTTTCTGTTAATTTCATCATCATTTATCTTGAAACCCATTAAAAGTGATTTAACCATTAAAAGGGTAGTTGTAGTTAAAATAATTACCAAAAAGATTACAGAAGTGTATATATAGATAAAATAACGATTAGGATCAGAGTGAGAGACTAATGCTGGATAGGATTATTACAAAGTAATACTATCAATAATGAAGCTATGTCGATTCTGTGATAGCGTATCACATCAGGTCGATAGCACGCGCGACCAACAGATGATCGAGCACATCTGTGTCTTGTATTTCGTCTTCGCGATCTACCTCGTCAAACCTGACTTCGCTAACGTTTCCTTTTCTACATCGAAAACGCGCGATCAAGTACATTCTTTTACTTTTGCTTCTTCATTCCATAAACTCATATCAAAAATACGACCATGCAAACTACTAAAAATATAACATACCTTTATTTGTCTGAAGTATGAAATAAGAAGCAATTTTTGTTTAAAGTAAAATATTAGATCAACGCTGAATATTTACAGTGCAAAAGTTATCGAAAATCGAAACTTCGTGAAGTTAAAAATCGCAGTTCAATGGCACCTATCTTTCAAAGTTTTTTAAATGGCGCACACGCCAATCGGACGGGTCTTGACTTATGGTCTTTTGTAGTTTAGCCGAAGATATGTAAAACCGGCAAAATACATGGGTTATAATTGAATTGCATTTGCAGGAGATTATATCGTCCAACCGAAACGTGTGATCATTTTATTTATCGCTGTCTTCGAGCCTTTGCATCTGTCGGGAATCACGTCGGCACATAAATTAAGTACCCTTTTCGTCTTCGGTTGGCAAATGACGCGCAGACGAGATGGCAAAGGAATCAAATCGCATTCCTCCTGTCTGCGTGGAGCTTTCTCGTCGCTGTCGCTGTCTTACGGCTGATCCCTCGAGGAATCGGTCGGTACCGAGCGACGCTCGTCAATGCTTTATTCGAACGAATGCCAAAGGATGCCGATTCGAAGTACGTGGCTCCCCGAAGCTACTTCGGTACATCGACAATTGATGCCAATGTCTCGTCAAAGCTCCTCCATCATTTGTCCTACTTTTAACCTCCTCTTCTATTTATTACGACGTTTCTATCTGCCTCATTTTATTTCCCTAGCTATAAATCACTATTTCCAATTAATATAATTTATTCGAACGAATTCATCACGCAAAGACCTATGACTTTTCCTTTGGAATTAAATACCGTCACTTCCTTTGTCAAAACTACACGAATTAATAAATAAAAAAGAAACAGTTCTTATACTGCAACTAATATCTTCAATTATATATTATTTACATCGACATTAATAATGAAAAAGAAAATTCTTAACCAAATAAATATGAACACTAGAAAAGATAAATTATCGAATTTGACAAAGTGATCGTACGAACAATAGATTAAGTGCTTCAATAAATAAACATCATGGCAGGTTGCAACGTTATAAAGTCAGGTTAAGCAACTTTGTTTGCGTGCTATTGGATTCGCGCAGCAGGAAGCGATAGGATATCGACGAAAGACGCGCGTCGCGAAGACCTTAAGCTCGCTCGAAGGTGCGGACAACTCCGATCTACATGAGAATACGCGAACGCAATAACGAGAGGACGTGTTACGCCCACGTGATCAGCCAGCTATCTACCATACGAAGCCCTTTCGATTTTTTAATGTTTTTCATATCTTTTATTTTTTGTTTTTTTTTTTTTTTTTCCTTTTTGTTCCTTTTCCTCTTGTCTTTTCAGTGATATGACGAAGTGGACGATCTCAGCAAATGCATGCAACTTCGGTTGTATTTTAATGAAGCTCCCGATTTATGATATCATATATCAGCTCAAAATGAAGATATACACAAACATTATCTTTTTATTGGTACTAATTTTTTTTTAATTAACACAACTATTATTGATTCTGTGCGATCTATTAGTACGTAAACTTTGATTCAGCAGAGACTTGTTAAAAATAAACGATTTCAGAAAAAAATTGTTTACCATGAATTTTTAATAAAATAAAAAAGTCTACAATTTATTTTAAAGTGATAATGAAAAAATGCGCGTTACTTAAGAAGTGATGTGAGCAAATTATTATTTTTTTTTTTTTCTTTTTTTTATGGATTTGCGCAAGTGGCGAAGTGGTATTTTTGCGCGGGAGCAAAAGGCGAGTAAAAACCGAAATATTCACGAGGGCCGTGATTTTAAAGCCATTGGGCGACCACCGGCGAATTTTAACGAGATACGAAGCAAGCGATTGGCTACTGCGTGAGTGTGGGAAAGAGCCCCGTCTTCAATTTGGTAATGAGGCTTCAGGCGCGTCTCGAAACTGCGGGGAGTACGTAAGAAATTTACCATATCGCGTATTCCGCCAGTTTTCAAAAATAACCATTAAATTTCTTATCCTAAAGTGCCGAACGCAGTAGAGAGTGTCTGCAGAAAAAGAGAAAGAACGGATTTAATAATGCATATACAATTTTTTCTCCGTTTTAGAGAGCTTTCAGATTAACATCAATATTGTAATTTGCAGTTGTACTAAATCAAAACTCTTCATCTCTAACGACATAAAGGAAAACAACTACAAATTTAAGGAAAAATGAACTGTATATAACTTTACAAATCCCAGATGAAACTCCTGTACAATTTTCATAACCCTTTTAAGTATTTGAGGTATAAACGATTAGTTTGTGTACGGCAAAAGTCACGTACTTTCTTGATGCGGGTATCTCAAGGGAAAGGATGAACAGTTCCCACGAAGAGGAAACTCTTCCAGCAGATTCGGAAGGCGATTAGCAATTATCAAATAGCCGTTATAATACACTTGACTCTCTAGGAAGTGCATTACTTGAATGTTTTGACCAAGATTCACGAGGTATTAGGATTTGCAAATTATAACTTTTCTATCATTTAAATAACGTTACTTAGTTAAGCGTTCGATTATAAAATTGTTTAATTACTAATTAAAAGTGCACACTAGACAGTAACCCACATTCTATTCTCAATATTTAGTAATTCAGAAAATGTTAAAAACCTTCAAATTTAACAGCACCAGTAAATCCCAGATTATTTATAACAGTTTATATGATTTGTTGTAATTGTTCTTTTACGGCTAGTGCATCGGAATTAAGATAACTAAAAATGGAAATTAGCCAAGGTAATTGTTGACTACCATTTTCAAGCTAAGTGCATAAGTGAACCATGACATTTATTTCCCATTCAGATGGAACTTAAATACGAGATTTAATTTCTTTTTTTCTCGAGAAAACTATTGCACGTTTTAAGTACAATTAATAAGAGGAGATGTCCGCTGCCTCGATTAATTTCAAATAAATTACAATGAAATTATTCAATTTGCAGGATTTAAGTCAATTTAAGTCACTTTCATTAAAATAAGTTCTCTATAAAGTTATACCGTATAAAAATTATTCCGCTCAATATACTTCTCAGAAAAACAAGAAACAATAAGCGAGGCAACTTTTTCTATACTCGGAGCAATTGCAATAGCCATATATGTTGAATCAGAATCAAACGCCCATAACAGTTAATGATTAAGGTTGATTTGCACAGTCAAGTCGAAGAAACATCGTCCCGGGACGATTTTCCATTCGACGTTATCTTCATCCCGAGCGTGCAGCCGTAAAACAATAATTATGAAAAGGGGCAATAAATTGTTAAGCCCGTATTAAAGTCGCTTGTATCGGATTTTATTAAAGAGCTCCGGCGCTTGGGCTTTAATTGAAAAGCGTAGAAATCATATTGCGCGCAAGCGCGTATCATCTGTAAATTAAACCGAGCTCTTAAAATCCACTCATCAAAATTTTTCAACCGAATCCCGCCCGATAAAAGTTTCAGATTTCAATTCTGAAAGTAGCATCGGCGGCGCTCTTTCTCGGGCTATCATTCGGCCTCCGCGTCGTCTCCCTTTCGCATCTTATCGCCTTATTCCTCTCCGTTTCATGATCCTTTCGAGAGAGAGAGAGACGGCGGTCGAGGAGACAGCCGGCGAGATGGGGCGGCGAGGAACGGGGGCAAGGGGGCGGCGAGATGTGCGCGGGCGTGGGAATATTATCGCTTGCGGGCCGCTGACCAACGGAATATTGTATGGGTACGTGTACGCGCGCGAAGGCCTGTGAGTGTATGCAGTACCCTCGGGGCGAGTCACTGGCCCACTGTTGTCCATCCTGACCTCATTTATGGAAGACATATCATCCGAATTTTGCCGGTTTCATTAATACCTCTTATTATGAAATGAGTAGTACGTCCGATGTATCGTATTTCCTTGACAAATAGTGCTTTTAAAAATATTCTCTCTCGGCATGGTGATATTGCAAAATTATTTGCGACTGGCGAATACGTTGTTTTAGACGAATTCATTTACATCTTTAAGTTAACTTTATTGGCAATATATTCGAGTTCTGTGAATTTTCGATGATTATGCAAAATTTTGCAGTCACTTGATTTAACTCTATCTTAAAAAAAAAGAAAAAGAAGAAGTAAATGCAAATGATGTAATTTTTCAGTTTATATGGGCGAAGAAGTTTCTTCATTGTAGCCCCCATGTTGAAACTGAAAAAAAAGTGAACTCGGGCAAACTGCGCCAATTTTGAAAATTGTACAACCATTAAAGACATCCATGTAATTATTTCAAATTCAAACAGTTTGAAAACACTTAATGTTCAACGTTTGTAGGAGGAAGATGTATTTCCATACTTTGTTTCGTATATTTTCAAGAGGGAAAAAGTTTTGCAAACGCGTGTTAACCTCGTAATTTAAGTGAGGCTTTTTTATAACAACAAAAAGGCTAATTTATTTGTCGAACAAGCACAACTGTAGAGTCACATTTAAAGGAGAAAAATAGTCACGCGATGCCGAGGCCTGCAGGCGGACATACGTGCATAGATGCGACACAAGGCTCCGGGCTAACCGGAAGTGGGTGGCGACACCCGCTACCTTTGACGTTTCTTTCGTTTCCTTCCAATTTCGTGCAATCACTCACGCGAGCCACGAATTACCATTCGCATTCTTTTTTCCGCGACTTTCCAAAAATGTTATTCCAACAAAACCAAACTATGCAAAATCATTACATGAAAACAACTTCAAAATATAGATCAAAAGGAAGAAACTGACATTGAATAATTTTATGGGATTCACATTCATTAATCTCTTCATCTAATCTTTTGTAATGAACCATCTTCTAAATTCCAACAATAAACCATGTCGTAGAATTCCGTTCGGCGATTACGATATAATTGAATAACCTTTGAACAAATAGCATCGCAATGGAAATAATACTAGATCTTATTGAATATAATAATTCCGTAGACGGGAGCATTGTACTTAAAAAGAAGATAACGAAAGGATATGGAAAAAGTGAGTTACTGTGATTCTCAGTATAATAATTTTAACGGTCAAAGAAGGTTATTGCGGAGCATATGCAATTTGCTCCTAGCTTTAACGCACACTGAGAACGAGACTGTAAATTTGTCAAACGGCCATCGAGGCTCGCTTTATGCGAAAGATAATGCGCGTATACCTTGGTTGTTGGATGTTAAAACACATACACATAGTACGATAGTCCGGGATGCGCAATAAGAAGCTTTGCCGTAGGTGCGTATGTAGAATGGGTCCTGCAAATGAATGCGATAGGGCACCAAGAGCATACCGACATGATTCGAGATAACTGCACAAAAAGTGCTACCATGATACTGTAACGTCAACCTGTAATTGTGCCCGTTGCCGCTGTATTTGTCCCGCATACATTACACGCGCTAATGCGCATTTTCTTTCATTATTAATATGCATCTTTATTCCCATTTTTACTGCCACTGCTTCTGCCTTTTAATATTAGTTCGTTAATCCTCCCTGGTCATTAGACACATTGTAGAAGTAAACTCAACCTTAATATTCCAATAAAACTTGAAAGACATTTTTCGTTCGCTCGTTTAGTTAAGTTGTTTAGCTTTTTATAAATGCCACGTCCGATATAATTGAACTTAACATCCGAAGATTGCTACCAAAAGAATATTATCATCAATATCCCGTGAACTGAAAGACATTTTACCGCATTTAGTATATTGCCTTGAGAAAACTTGATTATCGAACCTACAACAGGTCTCGACAGTTGACTTAACGATTCATTCTTTCTGTTTTCTATAAAACATTTTTTTTTTTTTTTTTTTTTTTTTTTTTATTTTTTTCCTTTATTTTTATGCTTGCAAACGTTGCTCAATGCAAAAATATTTAAAAATGTATCATTCATAAAGGAAAATATTCCGAACCATTATTCTCACGAATGTACCAATTTGTCCTCATTTTATAACTTTTGTATGGATCTTAAAAGGCAAAACTAAAACTTTATTAAACGTTGGCCATATTGTACAAGACGTGTAGTCGAGCGTAATGCTGGAATAAAATAGCGAAGTTGGTTCGCCATTGTCTTGTAATAAGGTGGTCATTTAGTAGCGTAGATGCAGGCGGGTGCTAGGCGTTAATAGAAGCGTATGGAGCCTATGATTATGCGTAATACGGGCGTAAAAGACGCGACGAAGAGGGCGTCGGAACCGCTTCAGCGTCGTCAGAAAGACGTACGTCGGATCATCTGCTGTATTTCCGAGAAGGTTATTGTTGTTATTATGATCATTAGCATTCATTTGAGCGCGTTTCGCGAGAATTCATAGTCCTGCGCCGAGACGTTCGCTTTACGCGAGCAACGTAATTGGCCTGCGCTATTAACCAAAGTTACTTCCTCGCAAAGAAGGCGTTAAAGTGAAATGTTACATTTGGATACTCGTGAAGCATATGTTTGCGCATTAAGCCAACTAAAAAATGGCTTTTGTTTCCGCATTTAAATTGTGATTTATTGTCGTAATTTAGACATGTTTTTCAAATATCATTCCGTTAATTTTTACAACAATCACAACAAAGAAAAAAATTAATGAAAGAATCGCGTGCACTGTCGCTAAATCAGCAACAGTTCTTTTTATTGACGAACGAATGATATAAATGTCTTCGTGCGAATGTTAATGGAAAAATTATTTCCCCATTAATAAAATGAATCGAAGCGTTATGTAATAAGGGAAAGGATGCAATTACATAACAACAATAGATCGCTCGCGAGTGGAAAAATAAAGATAGACAACCGCAATTTAAAGCAAATCGTCGTAAGGTGTCGATAACCTGCAATTTGATTGTTTCATACGCTGCATCTACGACTGACAAGTATTATCATAATCATCATTTGTATGATAGGATTTGCGGTGATACGCATTATTCATAAGGCCCCTACATCTTCGCTATTAAGTGTCTCTATTCGATATGTCTTTCTTTTTGTCCTCCCCCCCCCCACCTCTGACGTCGCGTTGATTTGACATGTCGGGTCGAGATTGCCACACTAGTGAATGCACCACGTCTATCTATAAGATCTTAATGTCTGATATTAAGATTGAGATGCAGCATTAATTTAGCATAAGAGACAATAGTGTCGATGAATGTGTCAACGCCGTAATGATCGTAAGAAATGGAAATTCAACTCGGTGACATTAATTCGTCGTAAAAATGTATTATTTTTACGTCAATTTACAACGGCTCGCTCGTCTACAATTGCACTTTAACGCATCAGAAGATTTTTTGCAATTAGCAATAAATTTATATCTTTATCGATGTTCCCATTTACTTTATTTATTATCCCCCTTTCCCATCAACGATGCAACGATGACAAACTGTAATTATTTCGTCCAACGAAATTCAAATTGCCTTCATCAGCGCGCGAAACCACAATGGGCCCGTAATCAGGCGTAATTTACAATCAAGACAAAATGTTTTACATCTAACTAATTCTCAATCATTCGTTACATCAGACTCGATGATTGTCTTCGCGGCAACATTAAACATATATTTCGCCTATTAATATTGTAATTCTTATTGCGATAAGATGAGGTCATGAATCATATATAATATAATACGCAAGTATGGTAACATCAACATCTCCGGCAAGTTATTACGGCTATCGAGATTGAGCGAGTTTATACTGCCTCTGGTTGCGTTCGATAATCAGCTGTCGCATCTCTTTTATGCCTTTCTCATTTTATTTGCCTTTTTTTTTTTTCTTCAACTCCCCTCCTTTTTCTCTTCCGCGTCATTTTCGCTGCATTCCTAGTTAGCAGACTCACAACTTCCATTAGTCGAGATATAATCAATCAAACGCTAATTACACAGCAGCATTGAGTCTTATTATTCGTTTGCGAAATGACAGGAAAACGTCTGCTTCCAAAATACACAGTAAAGCAGATTATAACTACACTAAGAAAATGATACAGTACAATCTGTTTAGTAATAATATTACAGCTTTCAATCGCAACAGTTACGTTAGTTTTTAAATTAATGGATTAATAGTCATTTCAATTTTCAATAATTTTAGCATGTTTCAGTGAATATAACTTGCTCTATAAAATTTCATTACCTGAGAAGAAAGATAGCATGAGATGTCAATACATGAGATAAAAAGAAAGAAAATTTTTTTAGTGTTGATATGGTTTGAGACTATTACTTCTTTACTTGTAAAATTAAAAGACATATAAGAAAGGTATGTGAATTTAAATTGTGGTCGAAATATATTTAAAAAAAAAAGACTTGGAACATCATTCCATTAGTATAGCAGATATTAACTAATACTAACAATTGGCGTGATTAAACGAACAATCCAGACAGTTATTTAAACGAATTTGAAGCTCATGGCGTTGCATTAAGTGGAGCTGCGCGTAATGACAAATAGACATTTTTTAGCCTCATTATCGGATTGGAAAAGCACGCCGGGAAGGCCGTAAAGGTACAGTTGAACGCTTTATCGGGGATTAATGTGGAACATCTGGTTCTGAAATTCATTGAATATTTATGCGGCGAAGTTTTGAAGAAACGGCGAAAAAAGAGGATCGCGAGATTCATGATGCTATTTGGGATCACGTGCCTTTCGATGGCGAAGAAACGTAGAGCGGCAGGTTCCTATGTTCGAGGCTACGCAATCTCATTCCCGATCTCGGTAGCCTGTTTCATTAATCCATATGCCGCATGCCCCGAGCTAGTGTATCAAATGCTTAATTAATCAATGTTTATATTATTGCACGCCAGCCCCGAAGCATTGCTACCGTGGACTACCTCACCTTCGCTGTTGGCTGGCTCTCTTTCTACTTCGTTTTACGCTACCAAGTCGGCTACTGTTTCGCCTGATAGGAATTCTCGAGATTTCAATATTGTAACACCGAGGCTATTTGCGCCCGAGTGCATCTTCGCTGTTTTGTTAAGATGAATAGAGATTTTAGACGGTTTGATGAGAGCACGCGAAAAAACTTCATGAATATTCAATTCCATTCATGAATTTTGTTTCATGAATAATTATATCTGACTTCGCATGGCCGACCAATACTTTTACTAGATTTTGCATAATTTTTCTGTAATAATGTGTAATTACGCATAATAATGTATAATTATAGATAATTAACAATTGCTTTTTTTACCAATATCTGTGATTTAGAAGCAGTGATGAATGATATCGGGCTCACAATGAGATTTATAGCTGGCATGACCAAGTTATGGTTGCATATAAATGACGTTATTACGGTTTAACGGATCTGTTATTAGGGACTATATCTGTGACAAAGTTTAAAGAAGTGCTAAAAAAGATTAGCGGCAAAAAATTTTCATTAATTGCATAAATTCGCAAATTTACCAAAAAAACATGCAATATTTAATTTTATACCTTATTAACAATGAATATTAAATGATCAAACGTAAACATCGATAATGAAGATTTTTTAACGTATTCCTGAAATACTGGAAGCTCGTATTAAGACAACCGATTATTTTTCTACCGTAAAGTCCTCAACAGTGTGCGCCTGACGGATAATTTGTAGTGCAGTTTCGTAATGATATATATCTGCGCATTATATGGAAGACCGTGCGTGGAAAAGTAACGTGGTTACGTGCATTAAAGCTGTTGTAGGCAGCGTGTATTAGTCGACGTTTTACAGAATTATCGCATGGCTTTAATAATTATGCGCAATGCAAGCCTCACCATCTGGCCCTACAGGGATCGTAACTCTCCACTAGTCGATCTAGCGGGAGCCAATGGCGTCTCCGAGAGACGCCAAAGATGACACTGACGACGTATCTTCACTTTACGAGCCCATCATGCTCTTTATTCTCCTCCAAAGCAGCATGAATCATTGACTTCAAATTGATGTACGATCAATCTATAAACATGCAAATTTACATAAGAAATTTTCATCAAAGTTAATAACTTTATACATTTCGTTTCATGATTATTAATAACGCCACTGTGGAAGCAAACTATTAATTATTTATACGACAAAAGATTTTTGAACTTTTTTTGAAGTTTTTC
>JABFQA010002763.1:0-10723 GCA_022817065.1 Probaryconus sp. ZL-2020
AAGAAATTTATGTTAATACGTATAACAATGGATAAAGTTTTCTCCTTACAACTTTTACTTTGTTTCTTAACAGTTCAAATAAACTGCGAACATGTGAATAATTTTTGTTCTTTAACTATCTTTAATTATTTTATTTGCGATACACTTCTGCATTCATGCACTTATGCATCTTATGCACTTATGCATAAGATAATATTAATTATTCAATTGCTGTTATATATTGATAATTTAACATTCACTGTAAACTAGTGAAAAATGAAACTATTTTCCTTACATTTATTAACTAATGATAGTGTTAAGAGGATTATGACCTAAAACACTAAAATGACAAATAAGCGATTGAAACAACTTTCAATCATTCGAAAGACTGAAAAACTTGTGCCAGTTTATTTTTTTGTTTTTGTTAAATTAGAATTTCTTTAGTTTATTTAAAATAAGACAACAACAAAGATAATCACCAGGAACAGTGTAAAAATATTATCCAATTTACTAATTCAATGAGGGTATGATACAATTCCTGTCGAATGAGTACACATCTCATTTGTTTCGAATCACTTCATCATTGGTAGAAGCATAAGGGTCGATGAGGCAACGAAGCTCGTAATATCTCGTTTCTAGGCGGATTACTGCCGCGAGAGCATTTTGTGTGTAATCCATCGAGATGCTCTTCGCGTTGATACAATTACTTACGCTCGTTAGTCAGTTCGGTCAAAATTTCGACCCCAATGAATCCCGAATTTGTCGTACGACTGTTGATTTTGGCTCGATCCCCAGCTAATCCTAGATTAGGAAGCACGTGACGCGATGCTACGTCTTTGACGTACCAATTGCGTGAAACGAAGAGGGTCGCGCCAAAACGAATGACACTTGACTCTACTTCGTGATCGCACTTTGGGAACAGCAAATCAAATTTTCACACGTCGCGCGTCATAAATAATCAGCTAATTTTTTAATGCCCATTAATTAAATGATATCAAACTCGTAGTATAATATACGTTCTTTTTTTTCATTAGCGTGTATTTATAATTTTACTGGAACCACCATTCCACGGTCATAATCATCGTTTGTCATACAAAAAAAATGCACGAGCAAATGCCGGTATCAAATGCTGGTCAACTCTTCAATTGGATTCTAATTTATGACCTCGAAGTCTCATTAGGCTACCATTAGTGTCAATCTTAAAAGATTCCCCTTTTCTTCCTAAACGTCTAAACGCTGAAAAATCGATCCAGTCAATTCATCCAGAGCCAATCATAGGACAAAGGCCCAAGACAAAGATGAAGCCGAATCAGGACAGGGCATTGTATCTCGTCAGACGTGTTTTCACAATAGGAGCACGAGCCTCGACATCCTATTGACACAAAACAGCGTGCTCCTATTGAGGCAGCCGGACAACTGTCGTTCCTTTTCGAAAAGGAGCGTAGCCGAAATGGGCATCGTTATTATGTCGGTCGTCTTAGGATAATTACAGGATTCGGTTGCGAGCTTGCTTGTACTAATGCGCCTCATTACGACGCGAAAAAAGCCCTCTGCTGCGTGATTTACATTTCGCGTGCCACTTATATTCGTTTACGATGCCGCTGCGGGTGCCGATAATAGTAGCATATATAGTGTAACGACGTGTGTCTATGCTGCCGTCTCAGCCACTTAAAGCTTATTATTCCAACCGTTAAGAAAATAAACAGTAGAACGAGGCAACGCGCAGAATAAAGCGCTGAACTACCAAATTATAAGCGAGAGGCCAAATGGCTTGAAAAATGCTTAACCACAAATCAAAGGTACCGGGTTAGGAGCTCGGCGTGGGAGCCATCTGCCAGCTAATTCGCTGCTCCTTCTTTCTTCGTCTTTCGTATTTTTTTACGTTCCAGCTATGATCTGCTTTTATTATTTTAAATGAAAGCCCAAACTCACCGTTTAACTTCGATACAACGAGAGTCGAAGATTAAGTGGAGTCTTTTAGGCTTTTATTGTTTTTAAAGATTTTTCTCCGTGTAAAAGAGACTGAAATAACTGATACTTCTTTTTTCTTCTCCCTCTCGCTCTCTCTCTCTCTCTCTCTCTCTTTGTAATTGACAATTTATTTAAATTTCTTTTAAAATCATTTCAGATTTATCAATGTTTAGAGTTATACCGAAAAGATTTGTCAAGGTTTTATTTTCTCTTGGTGTACAAGGAATTAGATTAATAATTTAATTCCTACATGGTATGTATTCAGAGAAATAACTTTGTTGTAAATTGTATTACATATTAATACGACTGTAGATTTACTTTATGATTATAACTACTGAATTTTAATAAAGTTCCAGTGACTGACTCTTTTAAATGAATCATATTTTAAACATTTACATTTTCCTAGTTACACGTTATTCGTAAATTGTTAATGTAACAAGATGAATTTCACTTATCTGTTAAATTATTTAGCGAGAACATATTAATAACAAATAAAACACATCCATTGCTCATAAATTAATACAATGTAAAAGGAAATCATTATAAATTCATGATAATTTGTAGAAAAATTAAATCTTCAATTAATTATTTTCTCGCATAAGACTGATTAAAAATTAAAATAGTATAGATGAAACTAAATTGTAAAGATATTCATTTTTTCTTGCCACAATTTTTCAACGTAAAATTGAATTCTCATAAGCCAACAAAGCACTTCAATAAGTGGTTTCACTTAATAAATAATCTCGCGTAGTTTCGATTTCGTGTAAGCAAGAAAAATGATTTTCACGAATTCTCTGGGGTCAGCTACGAATTTTCAGATACTTACGCAATAGTCATGATTGGTCTTGAACTGCCAATAAAACCGGTGTCATCCGAAACTACGGGCACGTGCCGATCGGACCTATCCCGATCCCTTTTTGCGGTGATTCGGGGAATGCTGGGCAATATTTATTAGCCCGGCGCGTAAACGCAAGTTTATTGGCACCCCAACTTTTGCATCATATATCTTGATTTCACGACCCTTCGCATGGATATCAGGTTGCACACAAATCGGGAAACTCGCGACTGCCTTGTGATACCCGAAGCCTGGGAAACAGGCGTCGATAATCCTTGTAAATGGCTACGCATCTGTAGCGCGTTACGCCGGTCCGCTCGCCACAGAAGGGCCGATTTTCCGCCAGTGTGAACAAGACCGTATCGGCAAACGTCCTTATAATTATATCCGAAAGATATATTTAGGAAGAACAAGAAATGCCACCCCAGTTAGAAAACGTCATCTCGTTTCTTCGGTGACTTTATGGGTCAATTTTGACGATACGGATCGTTATTGCCGATTTTTCAAATTAGTTCTCCGGGACTTGCTCAGCATATGTACCGGTCCAGATGATTGCTCCTCTTGTAATTAACGAGAGTTAAGTTCAATTTCACGATGCTTGATGAATGAGCTATTATAATGATCGGTAGGGCGAGAAATATTTTTGAAAGATGAACTGGAAGAAGAAATTGTTACACGAATTAGATACACTTTTTCATTTCTCAGTGGTACTTTTTTTAATGTTTGCCGTTGCGACGAATATTTAAAAATTTGAAAAAGATAATTTCCAAGAAAAAAAGAAAAAAAGAATTTTAATTGAAAATGGTGTTCAAAAGTTTTCTTTGACAGGAAATATGAAAACTTATTATCCAAGATTTGTGTTCGCAAATGTGTAAGAGCAGATGAGCCTGAAACTAATTAACGAGAAAATCGTGTGAAGATTTACATTTTGTGGTGGTTGATCGATGAGGTATTAATGACCAGTTACGGCGAATGCAAACCCATTATCCAATCAGAAAGCTCGTACGACGTTGTACGTACGAGAGTTATGTCGAATAAAATGTGATATGAATGAATAAGCCATGAAATAAGTTGTAGATGCATTGCGAGTGAATGCAATTAATGCAGAACCGAAAGTAGGTTTGATGCTGATTGAATTATTTTTACGGCTGAAATATCATTAAACTTTTTTACAGTAACGAGAACGCATCTGGGGTGTAATTGCATTACCGATAGGAAATGAATCGATCACAATTAAAGCTGTGTTCCGGTCAGAGCGAGGTCACAAAAACCTTTCAATCAACGTTACAGTTACGAGATAAATACAATTTTGTTGCTGGAATTATTGATACTGCAAGATTTTCAAAAAGTAGATTCTTCCTACTTCCTATCAATGGCTTGATTAGAAAAGTTTCTACAGTTGAAAAGTTCTCGATCGCAAACACAAATTCGGGAATTAAAGTTAATCGAAATTAGCTCTTATAAGTGGAACTTATAATTTTTACCAGCCAATTATAGGGCGCTTGAATCATGAAGCGATTCCCAACATTTCTGTCCTCCTAATTCATATATTGACACCGTGTTATTTAAGCTGTGTCAGCTGACAAATGTGGTCGGTGTCATTGGCGAGAGAATAATTGGCTTGGCAGAAGTTTTATGTTAACACGATGTTTTAATTGGATATAAACAGCAATTTGTTTGGTTATTTAAAAGCCCACGTGTCAGGGCAGGAAGTCGAGTCGGGGAAACAAAAGTGACAACGACGACCGCTCAAATTTCTGACCTGCGGCTTAGTTGCGGAAAAAATTCGACGCGTCAAATGGTAGTAGACGCGAGCGTGATACTATTTAACAGCCCTTAGCGGTGATTTAGTGGCATCGAGGAGGGGCGGGGGAGAGGGTGAGCTTAGCTTATGTAGCAAACTTGTTGTATCCGTGTAAGACACGAAGGGTATGAGGAGGACAGCGTAGGCGAACAACTTAGGCACGCCTGTGCCTATTTATGTCATAGGATATGGGGCACAACGGGCCACCCAGAAAACTAACTGGGGTAGCCCACCCTTAGACAACCGAACGTCCTTCTTCGCCTGCAGCCTGCATTAATGACTATTTTATTTCACGCTCAACTTCCCGAGGAAACGAACGAAGAATAATTTATTGCACATTAACGGCCCATTTCACGCAATTACGTTCGTCCTTTTGTTCGAATTAACGTCGTTTTGTTATTATTTTATGATCATGGGAAAATTTTTTGAATAATCCATCCATAGATGTCGCTGGATTTCCAGCGACGATTGGATTTGATAACAAATGATTCAAATCGTAATCGGCGGCGAAGACTCCTGGGTTTTACATTACTGACATTGAAAAAATTGTTGTATCAAGAATATCCAATTTTCTAATTGCCAATACACATTTCGAAATCCACCAACAGCTTTGGAGAGATTTTCCTTCCGTCAGACAGTCGGAAAAAAAAACACGAGGGAGGAAGAACCCCTTTGTTTCAGAAAGAAGGGGATGACTCGAGAAAAGACGTAGAAAAGAGGGAACTGGAAATGGAGGTCTTGTGGAAGTCAAACAATGAAATGGAAGAACAGTAGTCTGTTATATGAAAGCAGTGGTGGCGCGAACGCGCGCAAGAAGTGTAGTAATATCTGCCGGCGGCCAGGCGGCAGACTATTACCACTGCATGAATATGAATGAGACGATTGAGAGGAAGACAGTAGCAAAGAGGAAAGGTGAGCCCGAGTTCGCTTAGGTGCGAGCGAGAAAGCGCATTAAGGAGTGAGCTCCGAAGAAGCCCCAGGCGGAAGACGGTGGAGAGAAGAGCGGCATTCAATTAGTCTCCTAGTAATTAGCCGGGAAATCTTCGGCTTTGTCGGCGAGATTCTCTTCTGACCGATACTCGAGACCTGCCCAGGCCAACGAGAAACTGCCTCCTCTCCTCGATACACTTGCCTCTGTTGTAGGTGTACGTGCATGTTCGTGTTTATTACATGTCTTGTATACTTGCAATGTGACCATTGATGAAACCAAAAATTATTGTTATTTTTTCTCAATCCTTTGAAGGTACAAAAATCTTAAACAATAACCAATTTGTTTAATCAGGGCAATTAAACAAAAAGTTTCTCAACTTTCTAATTGAGTACTAGTTCTAAATTGAAATTGTGAGATTGTAACACAAAATTTGTTGCTGCGATTCAGGAGAAACAGTGTTTTTAATGTTACCAAACATATTAGGATTGTAACATGTTGTAAAAATCTAACAATAAATTTGGAGTCAATGAAGTTCATCCAAACGTTATTAGTTCTTACTCGCATTTGCGCCAACGTAATTCGCGATCCCCTTGCTTCCCCGGCGACTAAACTGGTTCCTACGATCTAACCCCACGTCGTCCATTCGAATGCTCACGGATTCTATCCTCGTGCTCTGGCTACGATCGTACCTAAACTCCCTTTCCAACGAAATTGGACAGCTTTAAAGAGACGATACGGCGAGACCCTCCACGAATTATCGTTATCCACCCATGAGCAATGAACTACTCTGGGATATCATACTTCTTTAGTGAACGTTACTTTTCTCAAACGAAATTTTAGTCCCAAATTGATCCCTTCATTAAAACGCGATTTCTTCAATGATTTTTTTCAATATTATTTTGTTCAAATAATTTTATTTATGTTTTAATCGTTATAAAGATTTGTAGACATCGTTTTGATGCCTTTATTAGGGTTTGACATATAATATTTTCGTAATTTTGAATTATAACTCGTTTTGGTAAAGTTTTATAATGCGTAAGAAAAATGTTATTGTCGAGAATAATTTTAGAGGATTTTTGTATAATGTAAAAGCAATTAATTTCTAGTTTATAGAATGGAAAGAAAAATCTGGCAAAATGAAAATGTAAATTTCTGGTTATGGAAAAAGTAGAGGACAATTCAGTTCAACATTAAACCATGTCTAAAACGGTGTCGAAACCACATTTTTTTACAAATAGAGTCATAAAACTTAGTTTATGCTGTAATAAATATTAATTGTTTAACAATAAGAAATACCAGTTTTTCATAAGATTGTTATAAATGCCATGAATAAGTTTGAAAATGCCTTATTATAATAATTTAACATATAATTAAAGTATGATGTTTAAAAAATAGTTTTTCAATTTATTTCTATTTTTTTCTTTTGAAAAAGATCATTGAAAAATCTTTGAGGAGAACTGGTTGTTTTTTTAGGCTTTGTATTTTAAATCGGAAACTACTTTTAAATCCCATTGTAATATTGTTTCCTTTTAACAGCTTCTAAAGAAATTTCTATTTTTGGTTGAAATACATATGTTTAATCTCTTTAGTAATAATTAACACACTATAAGTAACTGGCATTTCCCGAATTTCTACAAACCAATATCCCAAAGGATGAACGCAATTTTTTTTTTTTTTTTTAGAAGTGACAAGCCTCATGTACCCAACTCTGAAAGGATAAAGGTGATTGACATGTTTGTCAAACAACCTAAAATGTTTTGAAGCACACAAAAGATCTTTAAAATAAATAATGAATTAGCAGAAACGTGCAAAATCTTTTAATTTGATACTGTGAAAACATTAAAATATTTTTAACTACCATAAAAAAATTTTTTGAAATTTGGACGTGAAATTTTGACAAAAAATAATACGCAGAATAATAATCTCATCGAAACATGAATGCAAAATGATAATTCATTTTTTTTTTTTTTTGCAAATTTGTTCTTTTTTTTCTAGTAAACAATAAATTATAAAATCCATTTGAATTAATAGATTTTTATCGAAGTACAAATGTGTTATTTCCTTTGTTAATTTAACATGATTTTTCTCCGTATTCTTTCCTATCAAAGTTTATGCATCGTTAATTTATTATTGCATGAGTAATTCATTTTGATTAGTATTGCTAACTACACACTACTTACAGGTTAATCACATTGTTAGTAGAATGAACACAATACGCAATATGTAGGTTGTCATGAAAATAATAAACTGATATCTGTCGATTTACTTTGACAGGACAGTAATGAGTGCGCGAAGAATCTCGAATAAATAAGAAAATTGCGAATTACTTCATGCATGCATTGTTCAATGTACTTTTCAGTCAAAGTCACTAATCGACTTCCATGCGGATATTTTCTAATTGGAGTAAATCAAAAGAAATTTCTTTCCTGATAGAGAGAAAAATATTAATTCTACTGTGTAATTGCCTGTTGAAAATTGCACTTCTCTTTGAAATGTTTAGAATGTTAATAGGAAAAAAACAAATGCAGATATTCGCATGCTCATTTATTTCAAGCTATAAAAATGAAGTTTTATTTTTTCGATTGAATAAGTTAATGTTTTTTGTTATAGGGAAGTTTAAATAATTTTTTGTTATTATTCATTCATTGTAACTTTGTGTGGAATACGTAAAAATAGATGCATTTGAATAACTGTTGATTGTCGTGAAGAAAGTTTGAAAATATAAAAGCATGAGGAATGACTGTAACCACCATATTGGGACATTTCAGAGACTTCAGTGGGCGTTCTTCTTTCTCACTATCCTTCAAAGTACGTGGAAAATAGACATAAATTTATTAAACAATACTTCGAGTTGGACGAAATCACTTTATTTGTCAAATTAATTCTCTTGATTTATCGCGGTCTGAGTGATTGTTATTCCAGTTTTTAAGTTCCAGAACCTTGAGGAAATTTAACACTTTTACATGTCTCTTGATTTCTTGAAAATGTTCACACGTTGTTTTAACGATAATTTCGATAATTAATGACAGTTTTAGACATTGTGAAATTTACTACAGTTAAAATTTTAGAAGAAATTTTAGAAGAAATTGAATTTATTAAACATCCAATTATTTATCAGCATATCTTAATTATATTTCTGTAATATCTCAATGTTTCAATATTATCTTAATAGTCGTTTAATGATCAATAACAGTAGTTGTCTTGTCTGTAAAAGGTTCTTTTATTCTTCATAAGGGGTGGTTCTTGCCAGCATCTCGTTTTGTTGATACCGTCAACGCAGTCTCTGCGGGACTATCTTTATTTGAATGAATTAACTTGAAAATAGTATTTTCATGGCCAACGTCACGCTAAGTTAAGCGCGTTGAGTTACACCAACTAACGCGAAAATCTCCATCCAAGGAGACCTCATTACACAGAAAAAAATTACTCCAACTAATTTTTTTTTCTTCAGAAATTATCGATAAATATTTATTCGGATCATTATCTAAAGGAATTAAAACTAAATAAACTTACAAAAATGATTATAATATGAAATAAAATGAATTTTATTCGAATGTTCAATGTACAATTAGGATCCTAAACTGCAACCCCGTGAAATTTCTTGTTAACGGTTCGTCTCGAAACTGAGAGGTTGACAATGTTTGTTTGAAAGAACGCCTTGTCCCTAGGCGCTGAGAGAAATTTCCTTGTGACTGAAAGAGCATAGACACGGGGTGCGGAAAATAGGAAAACAGGATGTACTGCGAGGAAGAAGAAGAGAGGGAAAGTTTTTTAGGGCCTCGTGACGAATCGCAGAATGGTTTTTGTCAAGTTGACCGCAACCAAAAGTCAACATTTTCAGCGCAGCAGGCGTCGTTTTCGATAATTCGAATACTACGGACAATGAGGTGTCTCTACTGACTGACTTTCGTGTCCTCGACCGATTTTCGGAACTTTGACATTAACTTTTAGCCATGAAAACAGCTTGATACTAAACAGATATTTTCAGAGCATGGAAATGCAAACGACGTGCTGACAGAATCTAACAGAGTTTTTCTCGTGGATAGTTTCTTTTTCAGGATTTCGGTGTTAACAGAATTACCGGGCTTAATGACGGCATAGTTGAGAAATTTGATATTTATGTTAATATTGTAGTTTGACTTTTTGTAATAATAAAAAGTTATTTTCTTACCTTTAGCATTATTTAAAGAATTTTAATGTAACATTATAGAAAATATTTTACATCTTTTTTTTCTATTGTAACTTAGTTAATTACTGTGTTACAAACAAAATTAAAGTCCTAAAAAGACTTCTTAGCTCTTTGTTTTACTTTTACCTAAATCATCCTATCAAATTTGTCTTTCCTGTCAAATATGAACAACGACAAAAGCTTCTTAAATCCTTATTAAGATGGTTTATAAATTTGCAAAAGTCACATTATTTCCAATTCACAAAAGAGTGACTCTTATTCTTAAAAATTTTGTATTCTATTCAAGATCAAAGCTAAAATACAATTTAGGAACAAAATATTTGACTTCTTTAAACCGTAAATATTTAATCTCAAAATCTATGTCCTTTTCATTCATCAGTTTATAGTAAATATAGATTTCATCAGTAAATATTTCACACGTTTCCGAACTTCCGATATTCTTCGAAACCGTTTAGTCAATTTGCACTTTAACTTTTTCTTAGAATAGTAGTCAAAGGAAAAAGCCTATAGAGAAATGTTTCAGAATGTACTTCAAAGATAAACTGTCGAACTTAAAATTATTTGTAATAATATAATTTTTGGATAATTCATCAAAAACGATATACATATTTAAAGATATCAAGACTTTCGCTAGAAAGTTGCGGCAAGATTTTTGTCAAAATCACAGCTGCAAACTAGCGAAACGTCTATTATAATACTAAATAAATAAGACCAGAAAGAAATTTTGTTTTTAATTATTTTTCCTTTTTTTCTAATTTTCAGACTTGTCTTTATGTGATATCTAATTCTTTTTGTTTTTTGGATTTGACAGATAACTGAATAAGATCTTGCCGAACCATTTACAATGTAATTGTAATTATTGGTTTTTATATCAATTTTTTTTTTTATTTAAAATTTAAGAATGATATTACGAAACAGTGTTATTTAAATTATTATTTACTGAAATTTGTAATTTTATTATTCTGAAATATACATTGTTCATTTCCATCTAGTTATCTTAAAACGAAATTTTGA
>JABFQA010002764.1:0-10722 GCA_022817065.1 Probaryconus sp. ZL-2020
ATGACTTCAGATGTGAGAAACATACATGCATAATGGCATTACATATATACGAAGTCATGAATTTTTGCATGTTCATTCACGAGACATACATAATCAATGCAAAGTCATTTTACCTAAGTGGTCATTCTAAAACAAAAAATATTACTTCTACGTTTTTCTATTATTTGCGAACATTTTTATTTAATTATTACTTGGGAAAAGAATAAATAAAAATAAACCTAATTATTTTATTCCACGTGAATTTTTTAAAATTAATTGCATATGTTTTAAACATTGCATTTAACCACGATATTTTGTCAGCAGTTCTGTTTACGTTGTTGCTCGTCGCAGTAGTAAATAAATCTTGCTATTAAACATTTAGGCAGTCTCAATTTCAGATAATTAAAAATTTACATATGTGTCAATGTCATAAGCCGAGTTCATCTGGCTTCTTATCTTAGCACACGTAAGCACATGTCTTTTGCATTATAAATTACAACACAGTGCCCAGCATATTTAATAAACTGCTCTCAGGGCAATGTCAGTTTTTATATTAGTTTATCAAAAATTCATTACTTTGTTGCTAAAATTATCGCATAACGTTTAAAGCTTAAACAGACGGTATTATTTAAAAGCATTAGATAAATTATAACAAAATTTAAAAAATTGCATTTCATTTCCCACAAAGAAAAACATCCCTTTGAATAATAAAACTGATTTGAGTATTTTTGAATAATGCTTAATTCGTTGACTTTAATTGATATTAAACTAGCAGCAGTTAACGTTTAAAATAATTTATAATCATGATAATGCGAACAAATTTACCTGGTTCATTTTCATTCTGTGACTCGTGTGGTTTAAATGTACTTGCCATTCGCAGAATGAATGGCAAAATATAATGGTGGTATTCAATTTTATTTGAATAGTCATCGTCATTAACATAAAGTCTGCAGCACAGCAAAAATGTACGTATATGATATTTATGTAGTACGACATAAAGAATTCCTCGTTTACGACATTAAATGAAACATCATTTCCATTATAAATACAACGTTCCAATATAAAATATTTAATAGTAGTAAAGACGTAAACTGCAATATTTTATAAATGCTTTAAAAATTATTAGAAAGGAAAAATATTGTTTTGTAAATATAGCAATGAAAATGCCATGCTACTACTGTCAGGCCATTTTCTCCCACGGGAAGATAATTCCCCGGATAGACAATTTACATTTCGTTCGATAATGCATTTATTAAACAATGCATTGTGTAACCAATACAGAACACAACAAAACTTAATATAAGAGTAAAACTTTTGATGACACGTGTCATCTGCCTTCGGTTATTATAAATGAACTTTAGTATAAGTAGTTAATAATAAAAGTACAAGGATAATGTGTACCGATGGCACTTGACGTTAAATCGATGGTATCGTCTGGAATGTAACGTACGTCTCTTTTGATGGCAGTGACTCATAAATATGCATTGCATCAAGGGAACTTGTCTAGCGCAAATAGTAAGCATACGGTACCACGATAATGACCGCTAGCAGCGAGTAATTACCATTTTAGACGAAATCGAGTTATTGACAACGGGAGCGCGCGGCGTAATAAAGTCATAAAAGGCTCGCGCGTCTTCCTTGAAATAATGAGCGTTTTAATTCGAGTCATTGTCATCTGGGAACATCGGGAACGAAACCCTCGTCGAATATTCGTTTGACGACTGTTTGCCAAGAGCAACGTAACGTTCAAACAGAGCCCGAATCATTTTCCAAGCAAAGTTAACAACGAGTCCTTGTGATTGAAAAACGGCGTGTATCTGATATTGACTTTTATGCAATTTCTTATTAGTCCTGATTTCCGTTGAAAATAAAGAAGAAGAAGAAGAAGAAGAAGAAGAAGAAGGAGGATTTCCATTTATCATCTGTAGTTGGCTAGGCGACAGTTCGCAAATCATAACGATTGCTGAAATATAAGAAAAAGAGGAAAGTTCTTTGCACACAGGAAGAAGGGAACGCGCGTACGTGTGAGCGCATTAGGTAGCCTCGCTCGTCGTTCGTCCGGTCGAAGACGATAATGGTACTTTGACCTACTTACTTTCCAGTAAAGAAGCGAAATGATATATTCCCAACCTCTTCGAATTACGACATCGGAAAAAATGTTTCACATGTGAATTACACCGGCTCGACGTTTATACGCCATAATCGTATTTTTCAATGTAATCACTAATTTAGAAATAACGTCTCCTTCTAGGAGCTTTTATGAGAGATTGCGAGTAATAACTGAGGTACCGCGTCGGCTAATTTATCGTTGCATTTACTTTAATTGTTTTTTTTTTTTTTTTTTTTTTTTTCGTAATATACTGCCCCAAGTGTCGTTTCTATGGAATTTAAAGTAAATTATAATAAATCTTTAAGGTTTTATATTTACAAGTATGACATGAAAAATGAGTGGAAAATTAACAGTAGCGATGATTTGGATAATGCCGTAAGACAGGCGACGATGATCTTTAATATATTTAGTTATGGATCTATAAAATTTTTCACGATCTATTAGAAGAACCGGATTTCATTAAAGTTTCTGTTTCATTGGTATTAAATAAGAAATAATTGATTCATATAACAGTGTTATAAACCGTGATATGAATTCTTTTTTAACTCAGTTTGTTGTTATTAAATTTCTGAAATCTGCGTAAAGATTCGTCGGTGAAGATTATTTCTTTGTTGCGATCGGTTCGTTGAAAATTCAATGTCGAAACTTCTTGCAGATATGACTTTTTATTTTAACTATCAGCGCGTTGTTCATTGAATAAAGTTGATGGCTGACCCAAAAACGAAACAGTAATGTTCGTCATTTGTACCGAGAATTTTTCGATTCGTTTAGTAAATGTCTCCCTCGCTGATTTCACAGTAAGTGAACATTCCCCAGACAACGGTAATAATGGCTAATCTCATTCTACATTTAATCCATCGGCAGAGGAGGCAGGGTATCCTTATTATTTTCCTTTCTTCTGAAAACATTTGACGATGCTGCGCGCTGCATAGCTGTGTGGATCGTGGGTGATTCCTTAGCTAAGATAAGCCGCTAAAGAAAACATAGAAAAAGAAAGACGTCCCGAACAAGAAGCAGGATAAAAAGTAGGGGAGACTTGGGAGGGCAGGAAACGTTTATCCGGAGTGTCGCCTTTGCAGCCGTCTCTTCTCACTTTTATCGCCATAGTTCTCATCCGGTCCTCGTTTCCTATCGTTTCATCTCTGCATTATCCAACTTTCCTTTCGACACTAGTCTACCGATATATACCCCATTGCTCGTACAAAACGATTATGTACTCTCCCTTATCATCTGAAATTATTTCATTATCGATGAACCTCGACGTTGTTTGTTCGTCCAAGTATTTGTATTTGAACGTGTTATTGATTTTAAGAACGCACCTTTCATATAGAAACCAATTGTCTGTTAAGCTCATGTTTGGGGTGTTGAATTTTACGATTGAAGTAAGTTCGTATCAATTTATTATGGATTTTTCATTCAAATTTTTATTTTTGTAGACAGACAAAATTTGGAAATATAAATTTTAAAAGTTATCAAGTAATATAATAAAAATAAGATAATACGATAAAATGAATGTGTGACTGTCTGACTCACAAAATTCGTGAGACGCTGTTAAATATAAAAGATTGATTTATTGAATACTAATATTAATTTATTGAATGGAAATTAAATTAAAGGAATTATTCTTTATAATGAAAAAGTCAGAATATTCGGATCGAATGGCAAGCGAAGATGTGAAACAAAACAGGATATTAAAAATGAAATATTCAATTCAGACTTGGAATACAATACAAATTTGCCGTGAAAAAGAATTAATTAACTAGTATCATATTGTATTCTGATTCTAAAGCTGTAAACAATAAATAATCAGTTTGAACCTGTTGATAACTTAAGAAATGCAATAAACGCAATAATGAATTAGCAATATTAAAAATTAATCTTCAAACAATATGCATCATAATCAATTATCTATACAACGACGAGTTCCTTTAAAAAAAAAAAAAAAAAAATTATACCGTTGTTATTGCAAATACCTGAAAAGCGCGTACAAAAAATAAGAAAATGCAAATAGAGAATTTCTTGTTATTATAACGAGGCGCATAAATTATAGTAATAATAAAATTGGAAATTCCGCATTATCCATTAATGGAAAGAACGACAAATTGAAATCAGTTTTCATTTATCTGCAAATTAATGCTTTCGACATACGCTCGCTAATTTATGATAATTGTATATCATTAAAATATGCGAGCGGATTCAAATTCCATAACGGGGAGTCAGCCGTTTCTATGCAAGTAACATTTTAACGTTCTTTGTTGTTCAAAGCAAAAGATGATAATACACAATCAATATACTCCAGTAATTTTCAGAGGAAATGTTTTCAACATCCATTCCATTATACATTCACATATACATTCATGGTTGCCTTCCGTGTTCGTCTGATGGTGGTGGTGTACGAATTTCAGAAATTCTCAGTAGCGGTGAGATAGGGTTTTTATCTGGAATGCAGCAATGCGTTCAAGCGGACGGTGGCGCTCGTCGGAACCATGAGCCAGGCGCCTCGGGAGACGAGTAATAAGGGTGGTAAACTACTCACGAACGAGAAGTTAAGTAGAGCAGGTTGAGTGTGCGGCGCTATTTTAAAATGTCAAAAAGAAATGAATTTTGGACGAAACGATGCAGACGTATTAATCGTCGGGAATTCGGGATCGCGTATAACAATTTTTAAATTTCATCAGCGGATGAAAGTCGAACCGACGCCGACGCCGACGAGTTTCGCCGGAGCCAGTGTAGCCTTGAGCACCGGGGCTTTAAATATTTATCAAAATATTTAACGAATTCTGTGGAGATAGCGATTAAGAAATCAAAATGAGATTTAAATTTCATTGTTTACCTTAATATTGAAAGCCCGTGTAGATTATAAATGCGAGCATAATAAACTTTATTAAGATTTCACTACTTTGGATACTACAAAACTAATAAAACAAAAGAGTTTAGATTTTGAGGTTTAACCAACCTGAGTTTGCTGTAAATTTTAATTACAATTTTGAACTATTTGATTATTTTTCTCATTGTGTTCTTCATGCTAAATAAATTGTTTGGAACGTTGTTCTGTTTAATTCAGTGTTGTTTGAAATACATTTCAAGTTAAACTGTTAAATAGAACGTTTTTCAAACGTTGCAGTTCACATGTTTAAAACATTAATTAAATAAACTTTGTAGAAAATATTTTTCTACAACACAATGTAAAAATTAATTAATTAAATCATTGATTGTATCTTGCAAACAAGTCAACACAAGTGTCATGAATATTCAGACATAGGCACTTGTAAAGGATAACCAAAATATGTAGTTTGAAAAAATAGGGTTACTTTCTTGCACGATGGGTTGCACTCTTTTTTTTTTTTTCATTTCTCACAAAGGAAAAGGTATTAGTTTCCTCTTTGCATTTGCTTTCTGCGTATTTGGCGAATAATACTCCAGGCTCCGATCATCCTAATCTCTACAAAGTAGATGTTCATTTATCAAAGAATAAAAGAATACAGTAAAAAGAAAAAAAGAAAAGAAAAAACTTTGTAGCCCATCCATTAATAGCACGTATTTCCTGACGCGAATCTGTTCTGTTCAAATTCTTCCAGACAGAATCGGATTCGGTAAATGCCCACTGCAGGTCGCTATTGTATTCGTGAATGCACAACACACGAAAAAGCAAAGCGTTATTGAACGGAATAATTTGGCTTGAAGCTCGTTCTGAAAATGCATGATAGACGCAAAATACTTTTCGCCGCGCACAATGAGACACGTGGTACGTTCATTCACGGTGCCGTCATTACTTTGCCACTTTACTAATTGGAAACTCATCCCATTTGCTTCACACATGCCTACCATTTTCGTGTTTACCTCTTCTCTCTAAGTCTATTCACTTAATCAACTTGTACTTCGCAAGCAAAAAATCGTTACCTACTAATGTAGGCTTTCTCTTTTTGGAATGTTTGTTGCAGAAGTAAAAAGATGCAAGATTTTCTGTTAACAATAAATTCGAGAACTTCGATTGCTAATTAATATAGAATTGTTTTAGAAAAAAGACAAACGGCATGTGTTTAATAAAATGTAGTATGGTTTGATAGGAAAAAATGTCATAGTTTGTAAAGTAAAAGTGATAAACGCTTTGGGTTTGTCATCCTTCAATTTAACCTGCTTAGATTCACTCGGTCCTCGTGAAGTCCGGACTAGTTCTCAATGAATAATGAATAGAGCGTTAATTAAATGAATAACTCTATAGTTTCAGGAGTCTGCCGCGTGCTTTTCTCATCGGCAGTACGCTTCGTTCAGAAATTTGCACGTTTACCCGTTCGTTCATTCGCCTACTTGGTAGCGCACTTACTCATTTAATCCGCGCAGGCAGTCTCTTGGAAACTCCTATTAATTATATCTGGGCGAATCTACACGTTACACAATATACCGGACTTCGTTTCAGTACGCACGAGTGTGCACTTTTACGGATGAGTCCGGCGTTAATGTAATTCGTCTCTCGATTTCCGCTGAGCTTGTTTCTATATGTATATACATATATATGTATGTATATGTGTATATATATTCACGTACGTGTATACACACATGAAAATTTCTATGGATGTACTAAACGTGTTGAATTAAAAATTTAGCAAAGTATAGGGGCGCGGTTAAACATCACTGGATACAAAATTCATTACCGTTATAGAGCAATTAGGATTTAACTTGGATAGGATTACTGTAAAGAACATTTTCCTTAAGATAAATGTCTCGTGTCTTGGTCCTTAACTTCAAAAGGAAAAAATCATTGTGACAGTTCGGTAAGATTTTTTTCTTAAGATATTAAATAAATTGTAGAAAATTCAACTTGTATTTATTTCTAAGTAGTACAAACGTAGATTTAGTCCTCCGAATACAATCCTATGATTTTAGGTTTTTTCTATACTTTTTAATATTTTGTTTATTTCTAAACATTTGAATGAAAAAGTGTTGATCAATTGCAAACGAATAAATTTTAAAAACTCATTTAACGTATTAAAAAATATTTACGCCTTTAAGGGAAAGTTTATCACGACGCTTGAAAGGTAATGGAAGCCTCTCTTGCGAAGTGAAATTGCCAGATAAACTTTGGGGCGTTTGCAAATGCCTAAGCCAAAATTTTGGTGGTGTGTGAAAGTTGGAACAATGCATGGTGTTCGACTGAGAGATTCTTGATCAAGCGATGTTTTGTAAGGTTCCCATCAAATTTGCACCAAACAAAACAACTATTAGAACATTGCTTTGTATATAAATTGCCATCATTACAGGAAAAAAAAAGTGATTTTTGTTTGAAAAAAATGAGATGTTCGAAAATGTTTTTGCATTGAAGATCCTTTGAGGTTCAGAAAAACTTCCAAATTTTCATCGTTTGCGTATAAGCAGTTTATTAGTTATTATCAATTGTTTATAACAGTTATTAATAACTGTTAAACGATAGATACGCAAACGACGAAAATTTTTCATAACGGAATAAATTCCAACAAAAGAAAAACTTCTGAAACTTAGAAACTAGCTAATTACAATGAATTAAATAGCAGGTTGAGAATCACTGATATTTTGTATTTACTACTGGCTATTTTCTGCCAGTTTCAGCATCATGAAAATGTATTGTATTAAAAATTGTAGAATAATTGTAAGTAATTCAAATTTATTTTCATTATTTAGAGACTTGCTTTAATCCGAAGCTGTTGATATTAATTGAAAGAGCTATTTTTAAAAAGGAACTTTATTTGTTAAAATGTTTAAATAGTTTGCGTTTATACAATATTTGATATTGCGGATTGCAACAATATTATATTATCGACATATATTACAAAAAGAAATGTTTATTTTTGTTATTTATTCATTTCACACTGGATTGCGCATTACATTGAATATCTAATGAAAATAGAATTAATAAAACCTTTAAACTACATGTTACAAATGCTAACAAATTACGATCACAGTGAGAGAATAATTGTTTATGAAACAACATAAACATCTCTGTGAAAAAAGTATTTTTGAAATCACACGTTTTGCTTTCGACGAGTTTAAAATAATTATAAATAAATTTTTATGTAATGAAAAAACGATCAATTTTACATGAGAAAATAATTGCAAATTACATTGTTTGATTTTACTTAATCATTTATCTAACAAATTAATGTAAAGCAGTTGTTCATTCGATGTTACATTAGTAGACAAACAAACATTAGTTTAACGTTGAGTCAATCTTTGTTCGAATTCAAAATGACAATCGATATGTTCAAACTTTCTCTCGTGTAATTAAATTGATGTAACGAAACGTTAAGAAAATGATGTTCAACTTAAAAGCACAATTCATTCAAAATTTATGTATAAAGGTAAAATAAACCATTACCTTTTTTATATTGCATAATAAAAGTGAAATAATAAAACTGTTATCCATTTCGATAAAGTTAAACACAGTGTAATATATAACTTCAGATTACACTCATTCAAATTAAATATGAAATGTGCATGATGTTAATTTTTGTGCCCACAAATAAAATAGTATTAAACTGTAAATTGTTAACTTTGCTAACAATTTTTGAAATGTTATCCCACGCAATTATTTATGCGATGAGATACGAAGGGAATTTAAATGAATGCGTATCTTTTCAACTTAGTTCCCGGTGGTCTAAATTAAATTCCAATTTAACAAAATTACAAAGTGAATCCACAAAATTTTCTCATTTTTATTTCATTCTTCGTTGTTTTTCCTAAAACGGTATTGATTGCGATTTTATATTTAACCTTTAATTTAATCTCTCGTGGACGCTGCAAATCATTTTAATATAGACCCTAATAGACCAAATACATATATTATACGTATAATAGATGAACATTTAGCTGTTATTTATCTCTTATATGTATAATATACGTATAATATATGTATATTATACGTTCAAAATATGTTTGTTCTATCGGGGGAAACTATTAAATACGAATTCAACGAAAGCTCAAAAATTCCTTTTTTGTGAAACTGGCATAAAAAAATATGATGTTATTATTTTGTATTTTACTTCAGTATGAAACAGATTATTTCTGGTACTGCAAGGTAAGTGAAAACGATGGAACAAGTTTACGAGTGCATGCGGGTTCGACCGGTTCGCCCTTATTCAACGCGGAGTTGCCACTTTCCGCTTTCTTTAATCGCGATAAACGTACGCGACGTGGATCTTTGTAAGAAAACTTTGTATTCGGCAATTACTTCCTACAGTTTAGTGCTCGATCGTGCTTACTTTCCGTTGCACAAGCTTTCGTATCAAAGTGCGTCGTTGAGTGCAAAGCTCCGGTCTCGCAGATCTATAAAATAAGCTCTCCTTCCCACGCAAAAACGGCGACGCTAAATTATTATTTTTATATCTGACTTCTATTATAAGTAATTAGATACTTTTTATTCATTGCAAAATTACAATCACCTTTTTTTTTTTTTTCTTTATACCAATGTTATTTGTTCCTTGCAATTTCTATTTGTGTTATTAACTAATCGATTCTTCATAAGACAGAAATAGTTTGATTAAATATTTGAATAGAGAGTAATTTTCTCTTATAACCTTTGAAGCGGACATTGGGAAATTTTTAATAATTTAATCGTCGTCCTTTCTTTTAAGGGCAATTCTGTAATTTCCTCGGAGTGATTTATCATGAAAACAGGGGGTGGGCGTGTAATAATTCCTCTTTTTAAATCTAAAGTTAAGTTCGGAGAGCGTACGTACCAAAAAATGCAAACAATTTGTCACCCATGCGCGGGATATAAAAAGTTGCACGATCGAAACGAGTCTCGGGTCAGGAAAGTGGCGAGAGGATCAGGACCGAGAGACAAGAGTGAAAGAATGAGGAATGCAGCTGTCGGTCCGTGAATAGTAGGAAATTGGAGCGCATTCTGGACATCCGGCTATTCGGTCACCTTCCTCGTCTTTTCTTCGACTCGAGTGTTCCCTGTTGATTCGATTTTGCCTTACGCCTCTTTGCATCTACCAACATCAGTCTTGACCTTTATATCACAGTCCGATGCCTTTACTACACGCGAAACGATGTTCGAGGAAACAGAATAATGTGAAACGAAGGACGACACCGCGTACCAAGTAACACCGCTCACGTTTTTCCAAAGTGGAAAACACGATGCACGCGAATAAAGTGATAGACTGCTTTTTGCAACACACATAAAAGTGGATATTTGTTTGATTAAGGATTTTTCACGTGCAATGTCGTTTCATGTAAATGTGGCCTCGTGGCATTGTTTGTGCATAGTCCATTATATTATGGCGTATACTGGAGATACTGTGCCATACATTTTCATTTCCGTATGAGAATGAAACATTAATCCTCTGCCATTAGAAACGTCTCGCTGATATTATTATATTCCCTGTGACAGAACATCGTTATAATGTCGTGCACTTTTGAAACAATATTTTTACGATAACTATTATTTCCATTACAGGTTTATAGTCGAGACTTAAATGTAAGCAATTTATTAGTCATGATTTTTTATTGACGAAAGGCCAATATTTCGCAAAGTCATGAATGTTCGAAATAACAGTTTTCAATTCCAAAGTTTCAGAACAATTTGATTCTACTGACGTTTATTTTTTTATTAATATTTATCATTTATACTAGGTATACTTTTTAAATTGTGAAAG
>JABFQA010002765.1:0-10722 GCA_022817065.1 Probaryconus sp. ZL-2020
GGAGAAACAAGGTTTTATAAAAATTACTAACTTTGTTGCTATTGTGGCAACATACTTTTCCAAATCAAAAAATTACTTTGTAAAAAAAAATTATACTTCCTCATGTAAAATTATATACCTGCCAACAAATTTTAAAAATTATGAAAACTTCCAATACATTAAAAATCAAAAGATACTAATTTTTTGATTGGGTAAAGTATATTGCCGCAGTACCAACAAAGTTAGTAATTTTTATGAAACTTTTCTGTGCGTAGATAATTGTTGTTATGTTTTCGGTTTTCTGTAAAATTCTTTCCAATTCTCGATAATAAATAACAAACAATATTCCCGTTGAAATGAAATGAAATTTATCATCGCGCGGACTGAAATGAAAAATTGAGCGTCAAATTACTTTAATTGAGAAATAAAGCGGTTATCGCTTTTTGCTTGAATTGCGGTGGTTGTCGTCGTATCGTAGTAACCAGTCGTGATCGTCTTGAGAGGGTCCTTTATTACGGGTGAAGGAGGAGATGGATGGAATCGGCGATGAATCCGCAATGCCGTTCGTAATGAGTCATAAACGAAACACGAGCAATGAAGACCTCATTAAGGCCCGGCCGTGGGAAATAAATGCCGCGTAACGAGCCCGCGCACCGAGAACTTTTTAATTCGTATAATTGTAAGTGTTATTCGAGAGCACTGAGATTCAGGATAACGTACGAGACGTTTTGATTGGACTTCGACGACTGAATGAATTAGATCTAATGAGGACAATTTAATTGAGAGATTTTTCGTTTCAATCAATTTTTAAAGGGAACCTAATGAAATCGTTGTTATCATTGGCTACTATTAAAGTACAAAAAAAATTTGCGAACACCATCTGTTCGCATCCATCCTGTTCGCATTTTTATTATCTAACTTTCAATTCCTCTAAACATCAAAATGGTTTCAGTTATGCAGAAGCATAAACGATGATGTATCCAAATTGATGATAAATTTTTTGTCATGTTATAAGGAATGTTAATAATTTTTTTTTTTACACTTTGTTCGACGAACCATAAGCGATCCAAGTTACTAAACCGACAAAGTAAACGCTCATTTGTAATTGGAAAGACACTCTTGACAAAACCACTTCAATTTTATTACATCTGCACCGGTTAACTGAACAACATTTGTAATCATTACATGGTATCTGTGAAACGTCTTCTTTTTATTGACGTGTCAATATTTGTATTTCACTCTACATAATTAAAGAATAAAACTAAACTTAAAAACTACTAAAACGAAAACTTTACCTTATTTCGTTTTATTATTATTTTCAAATATACACTCTACTACATTTTCTAGATGGAACGTCATTAGACTTGCGAAGATTTAAAATGCATGTCGTTCTCGAATGGTGAAAAGATGGAACCGTAAACATTCCAACATGCCAAGGCAGAGACGATTTTGCTCAGCGTAGTCTGAATTACGCATTCACATTGTTCGACGCAAACACATCATATGTGAATGATTAAATTGTTCAAGTTCTATCTCATGGAGTAAAGTCTTTAAAAACTGCACTTTCACGAATGAAGTCCCACTAACATATTTTATCAAATTATTCGCTGAAAAGAATTACGAACAAACATTTTGAATTATCATTTTTCGAAAGAAAAATGATATTCCAGCGCCTTAATTTCCACACGTGAAATTAACGATGAATTTTTAGGAGTTACGAACGACCCGAAAAATTATTTCGTTTTCAGCATAAATAACTGTTGTTCGTGTACTCACTGATTCATATATGGATTCTCATTAGTTATACATTAAGAGTCTTTCTGTATTGTTTACTTTTTAAAAGCATACTGATAGAAAAGGAAAAGTACACGCAAAAGTGCTTAACGTATAAATAATGGCTTGCCATATACGTACTGCGTCCCGTGTATCACATATAAGGCTTGACTTTTCGATCAGATATTTATCTTTCATTTCTTTTTATATATTTAAATAGAATCTATTAATATTAAAAAAACAAAATATCAACAATTATTATATTACTTTCATAAAATAACTGATCTTTATTAGACCCTTAATAAAAATGATGGTTAAGTTGGCAGAAAAGTCGGAAGCAGAAGATTAAAAAATTATTAATTCAAAAATTGAGAAAAATATATATTAAGAAAACTTTTTTTGTGTTTTCTCAAATTTTCTGAATACAAATTTGTCTTTTCTCAGTGTTTAAATTAATACTTTTGAATCTTCTGTCAACACACAGAAAAAAGTCTTAGGAAAAATTACTGTAGTACTTGAGAATCTTGACGTATCGTGTCACTTTTTCAAAAATTACCAGATGTTTCTAATAAATATTCTTAAATTTTTAAATAAATTTTACTATAGCGCAATAGAAATTATTGAAAGTTTCATTAATTTTTGCTATTTGCTCTAGTAAAATTAATTAATTAGAAACATTCAGTCATTTTTTGTAATAATGATAGGATAATACACGATTCCTAGAAGCTGTAGTGAAAATTCATGAAATTTCCAATCATTTTTCTTAAGACTTTTTTCTCCGTGAACTTAACCATCATTAATAAATCTTACCAGGGCCTATCTTTCCAAGGTTTTTTTTTAATAAAAATGTGTATAATGTTACTGTTATTCATTTATAACTGTTGACCATGCGAATGAAATTAATGCAGCCGTTTCGATATCGCTTTTCCATGTTCGCTCGACTTCTTCTTGCAACTCGCGTTACCGGAAGACGTCGGGAGCGGAAGTCGCGTTTCTATCTGGAGTTATTGTGTCGCCGTGTCAAACGTAGCGACAATACCATACCGGTCGAAGGCGTCGCGCTACTATTACGATACGACGGCAATGACTTGAAAAAGAGGGGCGGGGGGAAGGAGGAGGAAAAGGGAGCACGAGGGTTGGGTGCTCATAAGTGTGACGTTCATTGTGAACGCATGCACAAAGCTCACTACTAGAATGTCGGTTGCGCTTTCTGTAATGAGGATTGCAGAATGCCTTTTGAATGATATGCCGAATTAAGAGGGCTGCATTAACGAAGGGCGAATAAATTGCTGCCGAGCATTGTGCGAAAAAGACGGAACGAGGAACGCGGAACGTTAATGGGCATTTTTTCAAATGTTTATTGCAGTTTCAACAATTGGAAAAAGTGCGTTTAGAAATTGCAAAAGTTTTTGCACTCAAGTTAATGCGAGGTCGAGGAACTGCGAATGTCGATGTGAATTTGAAAAGACGCTATTCCAATTGCCATAGTTATAAGTTAGAAATAAGAGTCAGTGTAGACAACATTTTTTCTTTATATATCTTTAGTTTAATTGGACGAATAAGGTAATTATTTGAAAATATGTTTCGTTCCAGTTTTAAAAAGTTGTTATTCACGAAGTGAAATTTTATTATACAGCTGAGCTGTTTAATTTACTCGGATAACAGGTGGATAGAAATTCTTGACAAGTTTTCGTGGCATTTTTTGGCGCAAAGATAAAAATTGTCAGGTTCAACTTGAAATCCGAAAACATAAACTTTCTAAGATCTCGGTTTATAAAAATTACTATGTTCTTCAGGAGTAAGGCCAACTGAAACTGCCGACGAATTCGTAAAAGATTCTGATGATTTTTTCATGCGTTCATTGTAACTAGAATCTGAAAGGATGAAAAATCGTTGAGTGACAGTGATGATAAGTATGTTAGGATAAAAGAAATTTAATTGTGCTTAAAGGAAAGTTACACATTCATTTGGCTCGGCGCCAGAAGATCACAAGCTTAAATTGGCAAGTTTTCAAAACACGTTATCGAACCTTATAACATGCTAAGCAAATTGTCTCATTATGTATATAATATGAAATATCTTCCAAAATGTACTCCATCGAATTAAAGTACATACAATAATCAATAACCAATATATATATATTCTTCTTCATAATTTTCTGAAATATAAATCTCCCAACGTTTTCAAATGAGTCTGAAGTACTCATCGATTAATCCACCTATAATTGCAAAAAGGAATACAATCATTTCTAAAAATGTGCAAAATCTAACTCCACTAAAGATTCTGCAAATTCTTTAAATTGGTTTTTGCAAATTATTACTGATGTTCGTCTTTGCAATTTCTTTTAGCAAAGTTTTTCTTTCTGCAAATTTTTCGATAAATTAATCGATGAGAACTTCAAATACATGTTTTCAAAGAACCATTTGGATTTGAAATAATACGGATAGAGTCTTGAAAATCCTCATGATTTTCATAGTTCGACAAAACGGTACGGATTCTTCTCAATCCTTCTTCCGTAATCTCTATAAATATTCAGCATCGCTGAAAAGATAATCTGCGCAACATAAATAAATAGAACGTAAATCACAGTATCGTGAAAAGTGATCTGTCGATTCCAGACGTCTCCGGTTAATGTGGCATTAGTGTTGAGCAATGAGGAGGGTGAAAAAGACAGAAGGGATCGGGTGCAGGCCGAGTACAACTACAGGCGCAGCACGTGCTTTCGCCTGGTCTTTATCGCGTCGAGTCAGTCGCCCCTCGCATCCATCCAAGAACTAATCTTTATTTCTTCGTCTCTTCACGAAATTTCCACGTCGCATGAGTCACGCTATCGATCATCCTATGGACGTCGGAATGAGAGGCAGTCTGTCGGCCGGGGAATTAGATTACGAATAAACGGTGTCGTTCGTGCGAGAACTAATGTACTTGCCCGAATTAATGGATTTCGCGATACATTTTATTACTTGTTCAACGTACAACGTAGTAAACAATGACGTGAAACTTGTTATAATTATTATTTTTCTTGTCTGTTCCAATGATTATTATAATGTCAAGGAACAATGGAATTTTTATTTTGTTTAGGGGAATAGGAAAATTCCTATCTTTATGATTGAGAGGAAGAATTTATATTTTATACGTTGTAGGGATTGAATGATTGCATTATGAAATTTGAAATTTCGGGGATATGAAAATAAACTTTAAATGTTGCAGTAAAGTTGATGATACTGTAATACAATTTTGACAGAGTTTAGACAGAGTAACGATAGACAAATGGCGGGAATAACAAATCGCCATGTTTTGGCATCTGGAGATAAAAAAAGACATGAGAATGACTGCACGGAGATATATTTGTAAACCACGTTACCAAGCGGAAATTTATGGGGATAAATAATGCGCCAAGAGAAAATGAAATTGTTGTGCAAATGAACTTATTTCGGCGACTGAGCATTCAATTTCATAACAGGGTTTATTATTAACACAATAACGTCGGAATAATTTCAACAAATCCTGTTTTGTGTGTTCCATAAAAATCATAAAATTGACGTTAACTTGAAAATATCTTTCCTTTAGTTTGCAGTAAAATCGTTTCGAACGATATAAAAACTAATAATGTCTTTATTATTTATCCTTTAGTTAGTGGCGCGGCATTTTTATTCCCCCGTCCCACCTTTTTCCCCTCGAATTTAATTTATATGCAAATCACCTCTTTATATGAATAAATATTCGACGTTTGTTTTATAGCAACAATTTAATTGAATTTAACGTTTTATTTATTTTTCATGCCAATATATAAAAGACGAGTTTCCCTAAAGTGTCTGCCTAAAGTTGTAAATGCACGGCGTATCGATTTATGTTAATATGACGGTAAATTGACGTTCATGTTTCCAGTTTCAATACGGTCGCAATAGATTTTCTTTCTTGCTGAAGAAACGTTTGCCTTATTAATTATCAACAATGTGACAAAACTGTCAGATAAAAATATACTTAAATCTAAATTCTGAAAACTACAATTACGACGACCCTTGACTGTTATTTCTCGATGCAAAAGAAATATTTCATGACTTGATGGAGATAAAAAATACATAACGTCAGCGATTTGGGCGACTTCTCCTCAGCCATTTCTGCCCTTAAAAAGCAAGACATCGCGTAGACAATGCGGCCATTAAAATGTGACTGAAATTTTTCTGCTCGCTTGTAAAATTTAACAGAAGAAGTGAAAGGTGAACGTCGCCGACGAAGAAGCAACGTCAGCTCGCCGGAGCGTGAAACAACGAGGAAGCGTTTCAGTACTAACGCGCGCAGCATATGGGATCCCATAGGAAGCGGGGGCAGAAGGGAGAGATGATGCGGACCGAGGTCTGCGGGACGCGGGGGTCGACGTCGGCAGCGGAAATGAGATCGATACCGAGAGAAGAGAATCCAGTTATTCTCGTCTCCGCGACCCGCGCAATCTCCTTCGGTTGCGTCCTCAAACGCGACAAATTTTCGTTTAAATACAGTACGGTCGACGGTCATTTATTTTTCAATAATATCATTCACCTCGGGTCTCAACGGGGGAATTGAAAAAAATACTTTCACACAAAATCTTTCGAATGGTTTTTCTTTGGAACAGTGTTTTAAGGACTTATAAGAACTGAAGTAAAATAACAAAAGGCACTGTAAAATAAAATAATTTCTCTTGGTCATTTGTCGATGAATTTAAACGTCTGGTCGAAAAAGAGCAAACAGATTACAATCGAGCTCGCGAGAGTTGATAAAATTAAATAGTGTCAAATCAAAGTATCAGTACGAAATTTCCTGATCAAGTTCAACGACACTGAGAGTGCGTTTGAGTGTATACTCTTGTATAAAGTTCGAGTTTGTTTTAACCCCACCCGACTGTTTCCAGTTCGAATAACATGCCATTGTTTCACGGATTGAAATGGAATATTGGAAAATATTTTTCTTGCACATCATCTTTCGTTTAACTGCTTCAAAAACTTGCTGCAAGATTCTATATTTTTTTTTTTTTTTTATCTATTAATAAGAGATTTGTCGTTGAGAAATGGATTTACTTCTGGAGTATTTATTTCTCGACAACAATTAAAGAAAACATTGCAAAAGGAACAGTATAAAAATAATCGATCATGATTAATTTTAGTTTTTCAACAGATAAATAATCAGATAAATTATTTATTTCTTCCTTTTGCGGTTTGCTTAATTAAATGATCATAATTACATCAGACTAATGCATTGAGTTAGAATAAAATTTATGGTTCACGATTGCACTGCAATTATCAATCATATATAATTAGAAGTATTTGTTAACATTTTGTAATAACGTTCATTTAAATATCCAAAAGTCGTTTTAAATTTCACTATTTATTTGGTTATTGTACGTTGTTGTTCTGAACAAATGGGTCATTGTACTGCGTTGGAAACAAGCTCGTTACGTCGACCAATTATAATAAGATGTCATATTTCATCACCTAGTCGTTAATTTTCAAGTGGGAATTATGAATTAGGAAAAGATTGTGTTGCTCGTAAATTATGCTTTCTGAAACTAAACACTCTTGTTGAATAACCGTAACGATCCTAAAGAGATTACAGTAATTCATTCAAAAGGAAATAAATTATTTATTGTCGCATTAATTTACGCCTACAATTGAAACTAATGAATTTTATTATCTTCAAGTTGATTTATTAATTAACGTAAAAAGTGTACCGAAAACAATTGAAAGTACAAAAAAAAAAAAAAAAAGATTTCTCTTTTTCTTAATTGCACACGAATGTCTTTTTCAAATGTAAAGCCAAGCAATGGATGTAAAATATAAATAGGGAAGAAAGTGAAGAAACGTGTGGAACAGCAATATTCAAAGCTGTGAGTGATGCAGAATTTCGTTGGTCGTCTTAAAAAAAAAAAAAAAAAATTGTAAGATAAAAGTGTGGTTCGCAATGTATGTCTTTTAGCAAGTATCGAGGGCAAGGTGTTTGGGTCGTTTGAGGGCTTCGCATAGCGCGCTCTTGAATGAGAGCCAACGATGACAGCTCACGATAGAGCGAGCATAATGTCATGTTCGTGATACGCGCCTACAACATTCATCTATCAAACACCAAAGTGGAGGCCACGATTTTGCCCCGACACCTCCGCAGTAATCCATCTGCATAATTCATGAAACACACGAAAGGAAAGACAAACAGACCACCACCAAAAATATTTTCAATGGAACATGTAAAGCTGAAACTGAATATCGACAGTCAGAGAGGAGAGATACTTTTTTTTTTCATCCAATGTGAGTTGATTTCACGAGTTCTTAGTATAAGATTTCGGATCATCGAGGCTTCGGGTCAGACTGTCGGTTATTTACATTTTAAAGATACGAAATTCAGGAATTGTTATCGTTTTCGAGTACTTGGGATTTGAATAATTTTCTGCGAGCAGTAGGTTGTAAAATATGGAGTGAAGGGACAGAAAATTGAAATTCGGTTTCGTCGTTTTATGTCACTTTTGAAAGTTACGTTTAAAACATTTTTGACGTCGATCATGATTTTTGTCAAACGAATCTCCGACGAAAATTCTTAACCATTTTGTCTACAAAATTTAAAATGTAACACAAAATTAACACGTGAAATATGCATAATGATTTCTTGTGAAAAGTTTGCGGAATAATTCATGCGAATCTAAGGAACTTGAAAAGCCAATACAGAAGAAGTTTCGCGTTTTGCCATGCATACGAAAAACTAGAAAACGAACGAATCTCAGGTCATGCGCGAAGCTCTTGGGAAGTTTGAAATTTTTTTTTCTTCATTCACCGTTGCTAATATTATATATGCCTTCTGTTTGCTCGGCCGAATATTTCCTATATTAGTAATCCCGAACGCGACGCATCGCATTTCGTGCTCTTTTTCTGCGGCTCTTTTGTTCGGTCACGGTAACGCTCTCGCCTCCGTTGTTATGCCTTTTCGAATGATATCATGCGCGTAGAGAAGGAAAAAAATGTTAACTGAATTTCAAATTTAGAAAATTATCACGACGCTTTTTTACGTTAGTGTTCTTTTTCTTTTTTTCCTTTAGACTTTCATTTTTCAAACATATAATTAATGCAAATTGAAACACGGCGTATTTTCAATTTACGGTATCGCGAATTTACATTTACATGGACTTCTTCTTTCTTGACAATTTTTTTTTTTTTTGTATTCCATTTTTTGCAATGAAGCAAATTTGTTCTACGTTTATTGCCCGAACGAAACAAGACTTTTATTATTTGCCTTTTATATGTATAATTAAAATATAATTCTGTCATAAAACTTGTTAATTCTTACGAAGAATATTCCGCAAACGCAATAAAGTGCGCGTCATTTCCGCGTGTCTTATTTTCGTTCGTTCCGCCTCTCAGTCTCATGAACATTGTACTAATGCGAATGTAAAGTTCTCTACCAGTGTAAATGACATGCCTTTGGTCTACATTTTCAGTTGAACAATTTTGCAAAGTTTCATTATTTTTGCGGACAATGCAATAATTACACCGAGGCAGAATTATTGCTTCATTATAATTTATTTTAAATTTAATTTAATTAAATCAAATTCATTACGATTTCATAAAAAAAAAAAAAAAAAAATAAAACAGTAAGATGATAATAATTGGAAAAAGGAAATTTTTAACTATTATTTTTGTAACGCTTAAATAAATATGTTAATCCAAAAATGCAAATTGATATTTGAAATTTAAAAAAGTTTCGAACTTCGTAAAGTGTTCGTCGTAATGCGAGAAGTTAATATTTATTTTTTGTTTGAAATACTTTCTACAAAAAACTAAAGTAAAGTAATTCGATCGATCGAGTCGAATTTTACACAGTTCTCAGATTGGAGTCAGAGATAAGGGGATCAGAAACCGCCTTGGAACTTTTTTGTCTGTGAACTTTTACTCTATTAGTAGCGTCTGGTCCAAAACAAATATTGTGGCAGATCATTTACCTCCGTTCTCGAATAACTATATTAGTCAAAAAAATCATTTATAAAAAAAGTCACAGGCATACATTATTCAGAATTAATAATGACTCGTGACTATTTTTTTGACTGCATTGACAACTTCAACTAATTAGGAAAATTAGGAAAATTCCTAAAGCATTTAAATGCATATAATTAAATTCTCCTGTTCATTAAGAAACAGGAATTCGTTAAGAAATAGTAGAAAATTAATTCAGTTTATTTATAATGATGATAATAGTCATAAATAGTAGGGAAATGGAAAAAATTGACTATTAAAATTTTTCGAAACTTATAGTACTATTTCCACTTATTAATAACAATAAAAATGTTACTGAATGTTTTTCTGGATGTTCTATTTTTAAAAGTCGAACTATCTTTAGGTTTATCTGTCGAGTTTTGTTATCAATATAGCATGATGTTATATATATAATTTTATAAAAATGAGAATACAGTTGATTTTATTGCATAAATGTTATTCATACGGATTATGAATGCACACAGCTAAGAATTTTTCTGAACGATAAACAAGCTCGTCGTTGATTTGGTTCGCTAGATGAACGATTTCGTTTCAATGCACTGGCGTTCATCGTCGCCGGCAGTTTGCGGAAAATGGTATCTCAGTGACCCATTTTATCAAAATTGCCGATTGATCTACACGCCGCGATACGAATTATATTGTGTCAAAGCGAAGCTCTTGATAAAGTCATATTTTTATACATAGGTCAAATTAAAAATCATATCGCCCAAGCTATCGGCAAATATATAATATCTAACTGGTATTGAATTTTTGTCCGAAACCGTTTGTTGTGCCTTTCAAAAGAATAAATAATTATTTAGCTTGATCTGAAAAATAATTGTTTCCAATGTCCTCTATCAATATTAAAATATATTTCGTCCTTTTTTTCTATCCATTTTCAGTTATAGATTTCATATGACGATATTGTGATTAATTTAAAAATGTAACAATGTTTTTTTTTTTTTTCTTTTTTTTTTTAATACTG
>JABFQA010002766.1:0-10721 GCA_022817065.1 Probaryconus sp. ZL-2020
AAACTATTTTCAAGAATTCCATCGAAATGTTTCATTTATTCAAACTTTTTTTTATTTTTTGTAATAATCATTTGAAAGATAACATTGAACATTAGAACCTTTCGAGGTACATACTATCGAGCGATTGTTTCCCTAAAGCTTTTAGAAAATGGCCTTGCGAATGTCTTCCACTTGATCAGACACACTTTTATGGATACCATGTCTCGTCAAATGCCTCGACAATTTAGGATAGAACGCTAAAGTATAAATATGAAAACTGTCATGCTTCGTTGCAGTTCCTTTGGTCCATTGGAATTATGCATTCGAATTATGCATTACCAATATCAAACAAATCATCGATTATTCGCTTTTAACGTTGACATAAATTTCATAGATTCAATAAATTACGAACATTTTTATGAACAAATTATGGACATTTTTAACAAAACAAAGTTTCGTAACAAACATTCAAGTAAATTGTAATTTTTAAAATAAAAAATCAGTTAGATACATTTTCATCAATTTTGTGATTTCTTTATTTGCAGTTCGCTAATGTGGTAAATTTTTTGCCGGATGATTTTTTTTTTAATTGTCAATATCAAGTGAACACACATCCGGAATGAAATCGATGTCTTGTGTTGACATTAACATAAGTTTGAGACACTCCGATTGCGCCTTTGAAATGAACGCGCGACGTCTCTAACGACGTCTGAAAAAATTTGGCACGACGAATTCATGGTGACGTTGATTACGCGATTAGTATCGCGTGCCAAATCATAATCTCAGTGTGTGATGAGCGGTTCGTGCGTTTATTCGAGCCAATTTCACAACTAGACGCATGAAATTATCACTTATATATTATATACTGCTTCGCATTTATTTCGGTGTTATCTATCAGTTTAAGTATCCGTATTATTTTTCCTTAAAATGCTCTTAAAACATTGTCCATTCGTTTAAAGTACATCGACTTAATAACATTAATTTACGTAAATTTGTGTTAAAGGAATATTGGACAAAGGGAAACTATATCTTTCCAAAAAAATAAAAAAAAAAAGAAAAAAAGAAAAGAAACAGTTTCATTAAATTTAATTCAAAGTCATATATCCTCCCCATTTCTAAAAGCAAACGCGGTGAACTTTTCTGTAAATACCGTTCTTTAGATGCATTGACTTTGTTCGAAAATTATTTGAATAAGAAATAGCCTTTCCAGTGGCGCCAATGCCATGGACGCAGACCTCGAGGCACCGAATATCAAACGGTTAAAGAAATCATTTTGGCACGTGTCAAGCATAATATGACTCATGTGCAACAAGGGAAGAATCTTTCGTGACGCAGATGAAGCCTTCAGATGAGAAACTTGCGATGGTTACAGACTTGTAATTATTGTACAATTATAACTTACGATTGGATGAAATTCAATCCAATTTTGTTGATTACAGTCTCAGTAATAGCCTATTTGTAACGGCAGAAATCCTATCAAGTTACTTATTAATGACAAGTTAACAATTAAATAATTAGAAGATTAATTAATACTTAACAGAGATTACAAAAAAAAAAAACATGACAAAACGATCATTAAAAAATTAATCACAGTCATTTAACTCGAACATTATAAAAATAAGCACTAAATATGTTACGAAATGAAGTGTCGTGGAAATGACGTGGAATTGTCACTAAATAATACTAACGATTCGCATTTAACTGTCATTGACCAGACGCAGAAATAAAAACACTTCATTTATAACAGCGAACGTTGTGTATGTATTTGATGGCTGTCAGGAGCAGCGAATTCGAAACCGGTGCCAAAGGAACGTGATACGAGGAGGGCACGTGTGAAACACAATGACCGTTTGTCTATAACGATTATTAATATAATCAATGAATTATGCCAAGAGGCAAAACCCATTCGATGGCTTTAACTAATAACCAAGTACTTTCGTTGATATCGTTCGTACAATGAAACAAAAGGTGTTTTGCTCTGTAAGCAAATCTTACTTCCATTCATTATTAATTATTCAATTATCTTGATTTCTTCTTCTTTTTTCTTTTATTTTAAGTCTCATTTAAGTAATATAATTATAAACAAAAATTTCCATACGAAACTGACGTACTTATAATAAACAATTGCATATAGAAATGCATCCAAAATTGTATAGAAAATGTATACAGAAAATTTTAAATAACCGCAGAAACAAATTGGCATTAATTTATAAGAGTGGAACATCATAAAATATGTCAAAGTGGTAACAAATTAATGCACACGTGTGTATGTGAATACAATGTTTTTTCATGCACGTGGGTGTGCTCTTGAACTTTTTTTTTTTTTTTTTCCTTTTTGTCAGAAACGTCAGAGAGTTCGTACATTATAACAACCTTTTATTTATTGGCTACTTCTTTCGGATGCACTGCAGGAAGCGCGTCGCAGCTGAACGTAAACGCCAAAACAGTGCACGGAAATAGATTCCTCTTGGCTGCTTTCACATCATTCGTGGCAATCTATTCGGAAACTGCTTTGAATGTGCATTCAAACAAGAGCTTTTTGTCCGCACCGCGAGAAGGTGTGTGCTGTTTATTGTGCTGCTGCAGAAAAATTATTCAACCTTATCGAATGGCTTTTTAGAATTTCTCGGGATAACAAAAGATTTAAAAGTTGGTTTTTTTAGTGAATTTCGATGGGACAGGAAAATAGAAAAACATGACTCGTTAAGGAAATTTTTTTTATTTCTCGTTTATCAGGTTTTCCTTATCATTTTTTTTACTTATCTTATAACGTTTGTCTTGCTTTAGTGATCAAGACAAAAATTCCAATCCAAGTACTTACTTCATGAGTAATTCGATGATTTACATGAAATTGGAAACATCATTTAAGCTTAAACAAAGGAAAGAACTAAATCCAGAAATAAAGCTCAGGATGTGAACGATACTTCGATCGTTTCATTGTGCTTTTCTTTTGGCAACGTCACCGACGAAACACCTTTTCCTGAAATATGTTGCTTCCTCTCGTTTCTTAATAAAGTTTTTAAACAATCGCCAAAAAAACATTAACGCGTCTTTGTTTGAAATAAACTTTGCGTTTATAAACAGTCGATTTATTCAAAGAGGCGGCAACGATTTTATATCTTACGAACGGAAATATTTTAGAAATAATATTTGCACTATTTCTGAATGGATTTCGTTATACGTGAAAGAGTTGTTTCAAAGGAATTGTTTTCTTTAACGAGACGAAAGATATACGTTTTGATAGGTACACGAGAACAAAAACAAATAAATGTGTAAAATGTTAATGAAAAGTTGAATTAATTACGGTTTTATCACTGCAATGAAAAAGGAAAATAAACAATCTTTATTTTTTACTTCAAACAAAATCATTAATATAAAATAAGCAATTTCAGAAGGAAGTTTTTCAGAATGGTTTTAACAATGTATCCGCTAATTCAATTTTTCACGTATCGTATTTCGCGTATAAGTTTACTCAAATTTACAGCTGTCCAACAGAATGTTCTATTAATAATGGATCCTAATAATAGTGACACAGTTTTATAAATAATCAACGAAACGTGTCTCCCAAACGTCATTTTGCATTAAAATTTTGACATTCTTCTACGTCTACTTTGATTACAGGAAGCATTTCTTACTCTTGATTATAACAGGATTGTTTTTATTGGAATTTCCTTGTGAAATTCAAAAGGCAAATTTCAACATTCACACGTTTCTGATCGACTTATTAAAATGCTGTTCACATCAACGCAAATGATTTGCGAATCACATTGCGAATCTTTGTTGGGATGATTTTATCAAAGAACTTAATGTTTCAGTATTTCTAGAATAATAAAGTAATAATAAGAGATCAGAAAACATCGTTACACTCAGAGATAAGTTTGACTGGATAAAAACACGATGCAAGAAATAAAAAGACGAACAATTATTTTATCTCTGTTTATTTTTTTTTATAATCGTGCGTTATTTGAACAAAGAATTCGCAATAAAGTACGCCCTGACATAAAACGTGAAACTATTTGAAATCCTCATGAAAATGTGAAACGAAAGTATAGACTTCTTGCAAATTTGCAAATACATAGTCTTAATTAATATTCGTTGCCGGTGCAATATGATGGATATAGAGTACACGTTCAAAAATATGAGCAGCGAAAAAAAAAAATGGAAATACTTCTGGGAGTAGCCGCTGTGGATGGTATACGTGATGAAATGAGCAACACGAAAAACCCGTTAAAATACACGGTTTTACTGCCCTGAATATTAATGTCACGATTAACAAATAAGTCATCCTTACTTTTGATTTACGTCTCATTTTGTTTTATTTCGTATTCCATTTTATTTCGTATCAAATTATTTCTACTTGTAAAATTATTTTCGCCAGTTAATTACGTTTGAAGAAACACATTAATTTTGCAAATTAATTGAACAGCGGTAATTTTAGTTCATCTGCGCGTGGAAATATGACATTTCCTTTTAATTTATGTTTAAAAGCTCGAAACAATTTTTGCGAAAAGTTGTAAACGACGTTATCACTGTTTATTTGGAAGTTTATGTAACGCAAAGTGTTACATTCAAATAGTCTAAACCTTTTCAATTAAACATAGTAGCAAAGAGTTATATTGTCGAAAGGAAGGAAGGAAGGCCAAGTGCCGCGTCGCTCAAGGCTGTTCAGAATATAGCGGCTAATTGCCAACTAATCTAAACTTGGTAAAGGTGTACTTCAAATATTTCGTATCTTAATATTCATATATTCAACATTAACGTGAGAAATATTACCGATTCACCGACAACAAGAAAGTTCGTTAATCTGTTAAAACCCCTACGAAAAAATTGCACACGTTTTTTGCAAAAATGTTGCGAAAAATAAAATTAAGTAATTTTTGCAATTAGTGTAAACTTCAACGAGACAATAATTTGCATAGAGAGATGTTTGCCGACACGTGCAAGTTCTAGCGATTACAAATAAGATAACAACGTGTAAACGAGATTAACATTAAATTCTGTTTGCCCGTAATGCTATTACACAGTGTAATCAATATGTGCTATATGGACAATATATGATTATATGAGATAGAGTTGATGGGACCGCAAAACGAGAATAACACTTAACTTCCATAATGCTCAACGTCTATTATATTGCTGGTACGCTCTTTGAGAAGCCACGTTGAGATACTGAACAAGCTGTTATTATGCTGCGAACTTGAACTTTAATCATATTGACGTGAAACGATAGATCTAACCATCTACGTTTTCCATGCACACATATGGAACTTGTAAACTAAAATTTTAAATTATTATTAAACATTTTACATTTCAAAATTGATCAAAAATATTTTTGGAACTTCAAATTTTGGAATTGTCTTGATAATAGATTTGATTTCTTGATTTCAGGACGGACTACTGGAAATCTCAAGGACGAAAATTTTGCGACTTTTGCAAATGTTGGATTGCTGATAATCGACCCAGCATTGATTTTCACGAATCGGGAAGAAAGCACAAGGAAAATGTGAGCAAACGTTTGAAGGATATCTACAAGAACACTGCGAAGCAACAGAAGGAGAACAAAAAATTTGAAAATGACCTCAAGAAGATGGAAAAGGTAAGATGTCAAAAGGCAATTTGTGTAACTTTAACTGGGACAATAGATTTTGAAAAGGATTTCTTTATGTCAGAGATAAATGATATTGGCTGCCAACTGAAAAATAATTGTAATTGAATTTAATATGATCATTATTTTAATATATATTTCTGTAATAATAAGTTCAAGAAACATTTGTATTTGTTAATCAAATTGATTTATTAATTAATATTTGATGATCTTATTTCCAGGCTGCTATGGCAGCTTATGCAAAAGATGTTGAAAATAATATGATGGACATGACAGCTCAAAGTCTCATTGAACAAAAGGAAGTAGAGGTTGAAAGACAGAGTGTGAGTTCCTTATAATTGTTTTAAACCATAACTAATTATTCAAGATATTAAAATAAATAATTGTTAAAATCTTATCATATATTTCAGACAACAGAGAGTACAGATCATTTACCAGTAGTATCAGACGCGACTAATCCTAGATTTAAAAGACCTTCGTCACAGGTGATACTTTAATTTAATTATGTAATTTTAACTTGAAAAATGTTTTTTAAAGATTATATGAATTAATTGTAAAATGAATTAAATTATTTAGCGTTCAGCAGAAGTTGATCCATGTGATCCAACTTGCAAACAATCTCCATATCCAAGAGGCTATGGTACAAACTCGAATAATGAAAGCAAGTTTAAAGGAAAGAGTAAGGGTGCCAAAGGTAAAGGGAAGGGCAAAAAGGTACATGCTGAAAACAGTTCTTCGAAAGCAAGCGTGACGAAATTATGGTACGAAGCTGTCAGCCCCGAGGGACTTACATATTACTGGCATATTGAAACTTATGGTACTTTTTACTGAGGAATACATCATTTGTTTTACTTAGGACCAAAAGTGTGATAAATAGTCTATTTAACTTAAAATTATTTTTATGAAAAGAAAATTATATCTTTCTGTGCATTAAATTTCAATTTACAACGAACGCTTGTAAAAGATTTTGTAAAAGTTGTTTAATATTGTTTTAATTATCCAGAAACAGCTTGGGAGCCACCAGAAGAAGGTTACATGTCTTTGGAAGAACAGAAAAAGGAAAAAGAGGAACAAGCTATTCAAGAAGAATTTTTAAATCAAATAAAACAAGAAGAGGATGAGCAAAATGCTGATTTAATTGAAGAAGAACGAGCAAATGTAGAAAGAGAGAAATTTAAAGAATTGAGAAAAACTAATATTAAAGAGGAAAAAGAGGATGAAGATGAAACACCTTACAGAAGGGATTACAGCGTTCCTGAAAAACCGCAACCTTATGGAGCATGGCAGACTGTTAAAGTTATGTAAGTATTTTTGTTATCATTAATTTAAAAAAAAGAAAAAAATATAATTAATAAGGAAATACTTTTACTTTTTTGATTTTAGAAAACAAGAAGCAGTAGACCTTCAATTGCCAGAGAAAAAACAGATGCCATATGTTCCAAGTTTGCAAAGTTCTGATCCTCTGCTATCTAAAAGGGTTTTTAAAGAGAAAACTGTTACACATATCGCGACGGGAGATAGTGATGAAGATGAGCTGCCGTCCACTTCCACTTTCAAAAAACGGAAGTTTGGAAACAAGAGTGTGCGAAAAAGAACATTAGATGATTAATTATAAAAGAGACCAATTTTTTGTACTTGAATTATTAGAGAAATAACAATAGAATAAATTAATTTTGTACAGTTATACATTCATGTTTCACAGATAATTGCTCTTGACATTTTTTGTCATTTTTTTTAACGTATTTTCAATTGTTTAAACTATTGGTAATTTTTACATTGTATAATTTTGGATTTTCAAACTGATTGTAAGTTTTGTATCAAATACTTATTCGCCAATTATTGAATATAGTAAAAATATATATATATATTACAAATAATTTTCATTATTTCCCTTCTGTCCTGATCTTATATTAATAATAATGTATTTAATGTTGCATTTATTTTATAATGGTGTATAAATTATAACAGATGTACATGAATCTTTAACATTAAATTTTATATATTTTATTAAAATATGTTAAAAGTATAATGGAAACTATTAAATACTTTCATCTCTTACATTTATAAAAGTATTTACAAATACATTTCATTTCAGTAAAAAGAGTTAACAATAAAATTCTTATAAATATAATACTAATAGTCTAAATAATATACTACAAAATATATAAAATTAGCAAACGAGTCTTTTTGCAATCGATTTAATCGACATTGTAACAAGAATTTGTTACAAAATTTGTTAATTAAAAAACAGACTTTCAAGTAAATTATTTCATCAACACTTACTTGAATTAAAAAGTGATGTAGTTTACTCCAACACTAGTGCTTGCAATAAATAAAAAAAAATATCTATATATTCATTCATCGAAATATTTTAATCATTGCAAAAACTAAATTAAAATGAATTACTCTTTACTCAGGTACTAAAATATATATGATTAACAAAAACAATTTCATATAGGATTCAGAGCTAAATTATTTTTATGATTAGATGAATCTTTCTGAAGATTGTAATTGCCACCAAGTTCAGCAATAATATTTTCTAACGTTTTGCCTTTGGTTTCAGGAATCAGGCACAAAATAAAAATGAAAGTTCCCATAGAACAGGCAGAATATGTAAAAAAGCAACCATGAATTTCCATATAATAAAGCATTGGTCCAAAAAGTTTGGCAACCATAAAACTGGATCCCCAAAGGAACAGCAGAGACACTGAATTTGCCAGACTGGATATATCACTTTTGAAAATTTCAGAAGATACAATGAATGGGCATGGTCCAATTCCCAAACAATATGCAACCATGTAAATAGATAAAGATGCCAATGGGATCCAGTTGAACGACGAAAGTTCGTACTCTTTTGATTGGAAAAAACAGTACACAGACAATGATGCCAAGCACATACTGGTTCCCAGTGTGGAAATCAGGAGCAAAAATCTGCGCCCTAATTTTTCAATTAACGAAGTTGATAAATAAGAACCAAAAATTTGAATTGTTCCTATGACAATCGACGCCATGTTTGGGGACAATGAGCTGCCTGCGATTTTGAAAATCATTGCTGCATAACTTATCTGCAAACAAAACGGAAGCATTAATCATTGACTTAGAAAATTTTTCTTTAAGTATTTATATTGAGTGCAGATAATGAAAATGTGTGTCAGTTTTAATCTTTGAAATTGATTGATTACTTATTGAATAATAATTGAATACAAGTTTGCACATACCACACAGAAAATTCCACTTAATTGTTGACCAATCATAAGTCCTATGGAAATGATTAATCCTTTACGAGTCGCTTTGTCTGATAATAGGTCTGCGAATGAAGCAGAATTAGAGATTTCAGCTTCTTTTGCTTGCTCTTGCAAAAAAGTCAATTCTCTTTCAGTTATGAATTTATTTCCACCCCTCAGCCACAGCAATGATCTAAATTAAAAGAATTATTTTCTTAAAACACAAATTATGAAATATATCTTTGTTGGATTAATAACAAAAATTTATTTCTAGTATTTGGCTAAATTCTTGTAAGGAAAAAATCCTAAAAAGATTCTATTAAACAAATGCAGGAAGTTGAAATTGCAATCTATATAAAGTCTTGGCGTTCACAGATCCTCAGTCGTGTTAAGACCATCGCGAGACAAGTAAAAGTTAAAAATAAACACGTTTCCTCTTTTTTTTTTGCCAAATTATTGCCATTTTCCAATAAACGTAAAAACCTTGACAGTACAATTTATAATAATCATTTAGTTGATAAATGTTAAATAGGTCAATTTATCATTTTATATTTTGATTGACCTGCTAGTGGCACGACGATAATGGTCAACAAACTTGAGTTAAGAAATGGGTTAATTGTCGGCTATTGCTTCTATTCCGAGAGTCCGCTCACCTTGTAGCATCATCAAGACGATTGCGACGGACGAGGTAAATAGGTGTTTCCGGTAAGAAAGTAAACGTTCCGACGAAAATCACCGGAATCATTAGACAGACGATGTTGAACCAATGGTAATTCATGAAAGCCCCCAATGTGAATCCAACCAAGATGCCAAAATTCAGGATGAACAACATTAGGCTGCTGAGAACACCTCTGAGGTTTTGACTGGCAATCTCTGCTGTGTAAAGTGGAACCAAGAAGATGGCTCCTGCTCCTGTCATTCCAGCTAAGAATCTTGCGATCAGGAGATAGTAGAAATTTGTCGCAAAAATTTTTAACGCGAAACACAGGGTCAGAGGCATTGCTACCACGAATCCCATGAATTTCCTTCCAAATTTTTCTGACAGTGGACTGAAGATTGGGGTTGTAATTAATCCTGAGATGCATAGTATAGAAGTCAGCCAAGATACTTCTTCGTCCGTTAGTGGATCAGATCCAAGTGGATTGCTTTCTGCTTGTAATTGAGGGATTATTGGGGATGGCCATCCTATCATAATGCCATAGGCTAAGGACGAGAGGTTTACTGGAATCAAAATGGAATATTTTCTTTATTGTAAAAAATGAAAATTTTTTTTAATTGTGAAGTTTCATCTTTGTTGTTATTGGCTTATTTAATTATAGATAATTACAAGATTTGATAGATTGATAATCATTAAATATTATCAGTGTCATAAAAATAATTGACGGAATCTTTTTCATATTTGCTGACAAGAGATTTGACTGTGGATTTATTTGCAAAACTTAAATAATGTCTCGATTCAAAATTAAACGTATGTACTTTAATGAATTAGATTTCTCAATGGAAACATTTACTTTCTTGATATTAAAAGAATTAAGATGTAAATGTCTCAATAATACGAAGATTAAGGTGTTATTATAAAAAAAAAAAAGCAAAAGTAATAGAAAAGCAATAGTGGCGACAAAATTGTCAGAGAAAAAATCAGAAGAAAAAATTATTTTGCAGATAATATAATGAGTAAAAGTTACACAATTTTCACGCAAAAAATAATAAACGTTTGTATCGTATTACGGTATCATTATAAAATAAAAACTTATCGCTAACATTTTTATAAATTGAAGATTAAGAATTCGTTTCGAAATTATGTGTTTCAAAATAGAAATATAATGGAATAACAAGCATGGTTCAACAAAGTAATAAAGAATAAAATTGAAAAACCATATTTTCAAAAAAACAATAAATTAAGAATTTCATTT
>JABFQA010002767.1:0-10719 GCA_022817065.1 Probaryconus sp. ZL-2020
ATGGAACATTCCATGGAATTCCTGCAAACATTCCCATAAAACCCCCATAACACGTTTAAAACACTCGAATATTGATTACGTATGGATTCCATAACATGCTAATAAATATCCATAACATTCCATGGCATTCCCATAAACATTCCCATAAAACCCCCATAACACTTTGAAAACATTCGAATATTGATTACATAAGGATTCCATAACATCCTAATTAGTTTCCATAACATTTCGTAGAATTCCCATAAAATTCCTTTAAAACCCCATAACACTTTTAAAAAACTCAAATATTGATTACATATGGATTCCATAACATCCTGATAAATTTCCATAACATTCCATGGAATTCCCATAAACAATCCCATAAAACCCCCATAACACCCCCATGAAACAGTACGTCATACACGTGAAATCCCCATAACATTATTATCCATAACGTTCTTGTAAATTTGTCGTATCAAAGAACTGGAACATTAATTGATGGTTGAAAAAAGCCGATTTTGCAGGGCTTACGTAAAACCACCATAACTCAGCCATTTTCCATGATAAAACAACTTTATTTTTTTTTAAATTAAAGGTAATTTAAACGAACATTAAGACTCCATAATCTAAGTTGACGTCCAAAGCGATTTGAAATCCACAGATCAACTTAAACTCAACAATTTTTTGACACAAAAAGGGTTCATGGGTTTTTTTAATTTTATGGGGTTATTGTGTTTATGGAATGGAATCTGATCAACGGCATCATAAAGAGGAAGGTTCAAGCTTTATTACTAAAAAAAATCGAAGTCATTACGATAGAAATTGACAAAGTTATACTACTTTGAAAAACGGCATTTTTTGGTCGCTTGCTGGGGGGGGGGTGATTTTTTTTCCCTCAGTGTAGTATAAGTGTTCAAATGCCATAGAGACTAAACGCTTAATGATCCAACTCTTTTTACTGTATTGTTAACTTAATGAGACTTTCAAGTTCAGACCATCAATAATATGAGGAAAATTGAGTGACACACATTTCAGACGTATAAAATCTGTTAATTTACACCTTCTTAGCTGTTTCGTGCTGAAGGTTTCTCCCGCCAAATTCAATATGGCTGCTATTTTTAAAGACACTGTTATGTTAACTGCATGGGTTAGAAAGAGAAAACGATGTTACCAACACAAACCCATGCTGATCCGTGCTGTTTCAACACGAAACGGTTAAACCATAAAAAAATCGTGAACATGTCCAAAGTGTTGAGCTACATGTTTAAAAATGAATTAGCAGTTTTTGGAGTCGCTTTTTGTAAAAAAAAAATACGAGATAATCAATTGTGACCATTAAAGTTTGAATTGTTGATCTAATTTCGGATTCAATCAACTGCATACCCAGATAGAACATCGTTCCGTACAAACGGAATCATTATAATACGATCGAAGCGAGCGGAGCGAGCGGAGCCCCCTAGTAAATAAGAAAATGTAAAATAAAATAAAAATCGCAATTGCGATAAGCGGAATTGTCTGTAAAATTACTAAAATTGTTTTGAACATATAAAAGCTGAAAATCATAAAATCATTTGAAATCGGAATATAATATTATATTGATTCTATTCCAATGCTAAATTTTAGAGTGTCTTAAATGTCGACAATTTATTAACATGTTATGAGGCATTATTTGTATTATTCGTTAGAATAATAGAAATCATGCCTCACCGATATTCCGACGTGCAGGTGTGAAGATGGCACACATATTCCTCGCTCGTGAAGAAGGCACGGGTCTATGCACGTAGATAGCACAAACGAATTCGGCAGTTATATATCAGACAAAAATTAACAAAGTGGTCGCGCCTCGAAAGTCAACTGTGACGGTGCTCCGCGCACTAGCTTTAAAGCCGAATCTTCTTGACATTATAAAGTCAAGCATTCGAAAATCAAAAAGATTATATTGTAAAAGTTGGATGTATATCCACTTGATTTTCTTTCTAACGAGTTCGCGAAAGAATCAAGTTAATCGACAACAATATGAAATCGGTATAACAGAATTGTTTTTAAAATGAACAAATTTATAATCTTCAAATACACGGAATTTTGAGCAATTACAGAAATAAAACCTTGTGGCTTTACATTTATTTAAAATTCCTTGGTAAAGTGAATCAAAATTTTCTCTGATTAATGTAACTTTTCTCTCTCTTTTTAATCTCAGTTACTCCAACAACCGGAAATTAAATTGCTTTAAAATATCATTGCTCGATATTTATCAAACATACATACTTTGAACGTATATTATACGTATAATATAAACCCCAAATTACAATTACATTGTAAAGGGTTCGGCAAGATTTTATTTTGTTATCTCCTAAAAAAACCGTTTTCTCCTTTTTTTTCTCTAAAAAAATCCCTTGTTTCTATTCTAAAAAACAACAAAAAGATATATCATTTGTAGGCAAGAACCTCAAATTATAAACTACAAAAAAAAAATACTGACTCCCCCCAAAAAAAACTAAAAAAAAATTTTAAACAATTTTTGCCAATATATTAGAAAGTATAAGATCGGTCTTATATTAAAAATTAATGAAATAATTTATTAAAAATGTTTTATTTTTGAATTGCCTTTCGGAATTTTCCCGTCTTGGACTAATGCGCCCTCTTGCGGCGACACGAAGAAAAAAAGTCTGCAAATTTATTATTTTATGTTTATCTATGATGACGTCAAAACTGTCAAAATTTTAAAAGAATTGACGTTTTCTCAAACGTCAAAAATTAAAATAATTTAAAAAGCATTTCCTGGGCTTATAAAAATTGGAAAGAAGATAATACATGTAAGTTTTGATATAATATTATATGTATTTGGTATATAAAGTATCATAATACAAATAAATAATAAAATATAGTTTAAAATCATTTTGGTTAATTGTTTTTTAGCAACTTCAGGTCTATTATCGGCGTAATAAACGTTCGCTAGTTCGTTGCAGCAATGATGAAAAATCTTGCCGCAACTTTCTAGCGAAAGTTTTGATCGCTAGTTCGTTGCAGCAATGATGAAAAATCTTGCCGCAACTTTCTAGCGAAAGTTTTGATCGCTAGTTCGTTGCAGCAATGATGAAAAATCTTGCCGCAACTTTCTAGCGAAAGTTTTGATTTATAGATCATCTAAAATTCATTTTCCATGATGTCAGAATCATTCTGTAAAATCTAATTAGAGGAATTTTTTTATATAATTCCTCTTCGTACGGGCACATGAAAAATGAAATTAATCCCTAAATGAACTGGCGTTCTCGGTTGCAGTTACTGAATTCTGTTTTTGCAGTGTCGCGTTTCCTCATTACAACGTAATGAATGCATATCATACGCGACACGTAATTACATCATAATTTTCCTCGTCTTTTTTCTACATCCGAATCCATTATTTAATCCTACAATGAATTCCAGGACAGTCAAAACGCGCGTCATTGCTAATGCAGCCATTGAAACCCGGCATACCATTCGACATCAATTGTCAATTTTCATGTATCGTGCGAGCTGTTTTATTTCATTCGCCGCAGTGTATAATTTTATTCAACTTTTGCCGTGCAAACAATCAGTTCGTATATATACACGTTTTGCGAAAAGAAAACTTTCGACAAGTTGCGCTCGTACACTAAATAACAATGCGATGGATTTAAAAGCGTCTCTCCTATTATTTGCAACTTTCCTCGAAGGACCCGGGCATTCGATACAATGCACTGTGGAACGGTACTGATGTTAAAACGCAGAGGCGCGCCATGATTTCTTTGTTACGATTCACGGATAAATGTAATTTGCTTAATCGAAACCAGGCAAAGCGTGGGCGTTAAGAGAAACCGAGGAGGTGGGGAGGGGGGGCGAAACTTTCGACCGAATTGTACTCCTGAAGGAGAAAATTCATTGGCGAAATACTGTGTCCCATTCATTCGTCGTCGGTTATTGTTGATCCGTCTGAAAAGAGAGAGAATGCAATAATCGACACGCGAATGGGAGAAAAAAGGACAAAGCGAGCTTAATTTGCCCGCTGCAAATTATTCATTGCTTTCGCGGCAAAATGTAAACGCGCCGGTGAAAGATATTCTGGGCGCGCGACGACCGAAATTCAATGTGACAACACGTTAGTTTAGGGCGTAACAGTGTTGTCCGTTTTGGTCGAACGCGATATGGGAATAGCCTGATGGCTAGAGAGAGCTGTGGCCATGAAAATGCATGAATTAAAGCTGCGTAATGAGACGAGTAAATGGTGTAGAAATTCCATTTTGAAAGATTACGCACGACTCATTCAAAATGTTAGTTCAACGCGATAAATTTTCTGAAAGAGTGTTCAACGTATTATTGCGACAAACCAATTTGTTATTCAGCATAGTGGAGTTATTTTTTGAAATTGTTTTCTTGTCCTATAAATTTTGCAAAGTTTTGTTATAATTATTGCGCTTTTATTTAAAGTAATGACAAAATGAATGTTGCTATTGATAACGTGTCTGGATATTATTACGTGCGATAAGATAAAAAGAATATGTTTTTACATTTTTAATGAACATTTAGATATATTTTATTGATTTAAAAATATAGAGTTTCCCTCTTATGTATATATAATACCGCATATGATAGAACCAGACATTTCATGAAATGGACAATATTAATCAATATTTGTTTCATTATTAAAGGAGAATATATTTTCAGTATAATTCTATACTTCAGAACATGAAAGAATTCTAATTATTTTAGAAGACGCTACATGTAAAGAAATCAAATTACATTTTTCACTCAATTTAAAAAGCAATAACAAATTTTTCTATTAAAAGCACGTCTAAATAAATGTGCAGTTACAATATCAAGAAAATTTTGACACAATGACATTTAATATATCATTAACGTCATGGTTTCATTTTTAAATTTTACTTAATTATAAAACCATTATCAATAATAACAATAACGAAGAACCAATTATTTCTTGAAAGTCTAACAATACGAATCTTTGAAAAAAAAGATTCGTTTGCAGTAAAGAGTAATTTATTGGCGAACGGGAGGTTTTTAAAAACACCTTTTAAATAAGAGTCTAGACCTTAATTCTCTTTTTTTACGTAGTCTCGAGTTGAGACAAGTGACGGAGCCAGGAAATCCAAAGAAACCAAGTGTAAAACTTGTTAAGAAGAGTTAATATTGTATCCGTCAGTCGAGATCAAGACGGCGACCGCGTTTGGACGCACGCTAATCGAATTCGTTAGAGAAATTAAAACTCGTCGGAAGCGAACAAAAACATAATTTTAGAAGCTGCGGCACACACGTACGTCCCGAAAAAAAGTTTATCTATCATCAAAAAAAAAAAAAAAAAAAAAAAACTTTTCAACAATATCTCATCGCTGCACAAGTGGCCGTTATTTATCGCACAGCAGTTCGAAAGTGTATCCAATTATTAGAAATATTTTCCAGATGATACGAACAATTTGCATGAAGTTAAGTAAACAGAGAAAACACAACCCTTCAGAAAGTTCAGAGTATAATCCGGCAAGGTTCGTATTTCCCGGCCAATAAGCTCATATACATGTCCAAAGTTAGTTGGCGGGCGGGCGCGTATCCGACGTACGGGGCGTTGGAAATCGAGAAGCGATTAAAGCTGGAAAAGAGCCTCGGTACCTAGGAATATTATGCCCATGGCCGAGCTGACGCACAATGCCTTTCCACGGGTGTGAATGACTCTAAGAAAGCGTTGGCGGAATACAATAATTACTTTACCTCAGATTTACGAGGAGCGGGAAATTGAAATTTCAAGCACACCGAGTTCGCTGGTTTGCTCGCACGAAGCAGTAGAGAACATTTTCAATTATGGCATTATAATTTGTTGCCCCTCGTACCGCGTGTTGCGTATACTGAACGCAGCCAGCCCTTTCCAGGATTATATTAATTTAATTTCGTCTTCTTTGACCACGTTTCGGCCTGCCTTGTGGCGGGAACAGAGTTATTATACGAGATTCATGTTTTGCCAATGACTGTAATTTATCATTTGACTCCGCCATTTGTTAGTTACTTACAAATCTAAGAAGACTGAAAGAATTGTTTGTTAAGGATTGAAAGACGCGAACTTGAATTATTTCAACGAACCCACGGAGTAATAAATATTAAATAAAATCCCTTGGTGTTTTAGCAATAGTTTCGCCACTTTCCCCATAATCTTGCAATTATAGTAAACATTATGTTCATTATCAAACACTTCGCAACCGTCTGCGTCTAAATTCATTTAAGTATAGTACGATTTAAACATCGATTTTGAAGTTATGTTTGAAAGTGATCGCTATTTATAGCGCATATAAATTTTATGGATCGTCCATTATGATATGGCACATTTATGACAATGAGGGTTACGTGAGAATGAATTTTTAATAGATATAGTTTTCAAATCTAAACCCTATCAAAATTTCAATCACGGATATGTTAAAAGGGAATACGTGACGATTCAATAGGGACTTAGATTAACATTAGATTTTTTAGTTAGTTTGAAGTCACACCTATACAATTAGTTTCTTTAAAATATCATTAACTATTTCTACAACGTTTTTTACCATATGATGAAATAGGTATGTTGTCTCAAACAAGCATTCTATATGTTTTATGTAAAAAATTAACAATGAAATATTAAGAAAAAATTGTTTTCCCGTCTAATAAATAATTAATAATTTAAGTAGTACCCTAAAAGTATCTGAAAAATGAGCATTAATTTTCATTAATAATGAAAATAATGAAAATAGATTTGTTATTAGTGGACAAAGAGATAAATTGTTATTCTACATAAATAATAATAGAATATTCATTAAACAATTTTTATTGTAAAAAAGACGGCTGAGTGAAATATTAAAACGGTGATTAATAATGATGGATGAAAATAAAGTAGGCAGGTAACGACGTGAGTTCTCGGACGATTATAAAGTACGTACAGACGTAATCAGTTCCGGATGAAAAAAGAAAGGAAGCAAATTTTTCGAACGACAAAAGGGGAAGCTTGAACCCTGGCAGGATAGAATGATGCAAGGATGAAAGGCAATGGATGCATAGTAGCAATAGGTGGAATGAGCGGATAGTGTCAACATTCGCTCACTTTGTGGACCGCCAACTCGCCAACTCGGCCGCGTGATATTAACGTTGTCCTTCCTCCTATTCCTCTCTTCTTTTTATCCGCCAACTTAAATAAACAACATTTTATTTTATTTGGCATTTCGCGTGAAAATTACTCTAATGAAAAATGAAATGACTAAGCAGTTGTGTTCAAGTCAACTGCGCCTTTTTGTCGCACATTAACGATTGTTTATTTTCCCAAGTTTATTCACATAAGGGACAACAAGAAGTCAAATAATGTAGATGAATATATTCATCGTGTATTCTAAGTTACGACTTCAGTGCAAAGTTTCTTTCTGAACTTGGCTCATAAAAGCGCACGTATTACGAGTAAAGTTTCCGAAAAATGACCAAAATATATCACAAAGAATAGACACGCCATCAGCCAACTAAAATAGGGCCTCCGGCATAAATAAACTCGAGCCCAATGAACGCTCCCTTTCAAATCGACATTTCGCCAAAAATTTGCTCCAAATGTTTCTCCGTAATAGATACTTCCCTGTTTGAATTACCATTTTTTCTCTATCGTAAAATGACATCAAGTTGTATCTGATATCCTTGAGACAATAATTGTAGCAATAAGGAATGATAGTTTCTTTTGAAAATTAAGTTACAATATACGGTTCAAAAAACTGGAAATATTTACCAACCATAACAGAATGGAAGTTTGTACTGAATTTTTTAGTACTAATAACTGACAAGATTCTTTCTGGCGAACAATAAAATCCAAACCTTTGATGTTCGATTTTCAAACATTGTATCTTATGTAGTTATAAAATATCAATCCTTATGGCAGGAACGTGCTGCATTTGGCGTAAAAAAAATCTTGTTAAAAATTGACCAGTCAGGTTTCTCTAGTAAATTTCGTGTTACCTAGCGTAATCGTCTGGATTAATCCGCGACGTTTCTGTATGAATTATTTACGCCTTTTGTGGTTGCAAAGGAAACCTTGCAAAATGCAGAAAACGTCTAGTTCAAATAGCGCTCTATGTTATTATGGTCCTTTTTTTGTTCCTTTTTCATTTTTACTCGTGCAAACAGAGCCAAAAGACCGAATAACTATTACCAGACACCCGAGTTGATTTAGAGCACCCTTCTTTTGTGATAGCAATATACATAGCGCGTTTTCCAAAGTACGGCATCAATGGCTGAGGAGCGATATTTGATAGCCTTTGTATCTTGCGAAGCGTTGACTTGCATATTGATGAAGTAGTCTGTACTGTCCTTGTATCCTTCGTTCCTGGTCCGCTTTGCTCCATCTGCCTCGCGCAGCTAACACGCGCACTACGATCGCAATGAAAAGACAACGTTCGTCACACAGCGGACGTGCCATTCTCTATGGTCTTGTAATGATAGAATGGCTTACAATATGCGCGCGTTAGGTGGTCAATTTCCGTGGAATTGACCAACGCCATTGAAAGTCTGGGATGTGATAATACGCGACGCTGCGAATCCAGGTTATTTCTACCAATGACAAATGTATTCAAGGAAAATCTGTCGAGTGTTTTCAGATATGACTTCATACAAACAAATCATCCATTTCAGATTTATGAATTTCGATCTATCCGTTTTCCTTTCATTGGTGATATTAATTGCGAAAAACGTTTTGTGTTAAAACGCATTTATTTGTTTCTTGTTAACAGTATTATCACACTAAATTAACTGTGACTCATTTTAATGAAACTTGACTGAAACTAGCGGATTTATTGCGTAATTGACAATTATTCGATTGAAATGTTCAAAATTTTTAATTGCATGGACTGTAATTGTATTTGCAATGTAGGAAATTGTTTGGTGTGATGGACATTTTTATTGTAGATATTCTTAATTGAAGTAGAAAATTACTGGAAGTAATTAAAAAATACTATGTGTAATTTAATTCTGGTACAAAGGAGATATATTGTTTTTTAAATGAAATGATATTTCACCCTAAAGATTTTGATTAATGTTCATTGTTCGAAGGGATTCAGTAAAAAAATACTACCCAAATATCATATTATGGTTAAGTTGGCAGAAGATTCGTCACCAGAAGATTCGTCAGCAGAAGATTCAAAAATTTTTAATTTAAAAATTGAGAAAACACAGATTTGTATTGAGAAAACTTGAGAATACACCAAAAATGTTTTCTCAGTATACATTTTAGTTTTCTCAATTTTGAGATTAATAATTTTTGAATCTTCCACTTGCGAATCTTCTGCAAAATTAACCATTATAATAAATCATTCATGAAATAATTTTAGAATAAAGTTACAATAATTTAAAATTTGATATTATAGGAAATTAATAATAACATCAAATTAACCAATTAGTAATGCAATTAAAAAAATTACAATGGCAATGTAAATGGTTCAACATGATTTTGCCGAAAATCTTGCCGATCCGTTTTTACGTTTTTACGCGTTTTCACAGGCGTATTTAATTACTTCGTATTTATTCGCATTTGTTCATTTATACAAATTATAATAATTGATATTTATTAAAAGGAAAGATATCAATTTTATGATTTGTATAAATTTAAGCCTCCATGCCACGTCAAGGCTGCGAATTTATGGAGGTTTCTTTGAGGCGGAAGAACAGTAACCAGAATTATAACTTGTATAATTGTGATTACTGAAGAACCATAATCGATCTATCAAATAACGGGACGCTTTCAACGAAATCCTCTAAAGGATGAAAACGCAAATCACAAACCTGCCTATTCAATTACTTTTGCCGCAGGTGGCATAAGACCTGCTTTTCGCCGCAGGTGGCAGGTGCCGCAGGTGGCGAGGGAGGGCTTATCTTTGGGGGAGGGCAATTGTAATGTGCTTACTGCCGCAGGTGGCATAAGACCTGCTTTATGCCGCAGGTGGCAGAGTTAAAGCTGAAAATGGAAAATGTGAAAATTGACTGTACCTACAGGAATTTTCACATTTTCCTTTACACATGGAAATATATATGTAACGTAAACCTTCACCTACTTTTATCTGGATACCTGCATACCTGCAAAGCCGGATACCCGCATACCTCCCCAAAGCCGGATACCCGCATACCACAGCTGCATCTCCTTCGGTTCGTAGTCGGTCCAATTCTTGATGCACGGTTGTTCACTATAATCACTTTAACGATAAATAAAATTAAAAAAAAAATTATCACGCACTCCAGCGAATAATCGACGGAACGGTACGCCGAAATCGCACGTTACAAAAAAAAAAAAAAAAAATTACGAACACTCCGCGAAACACTTCCGAAAAAAATTCACGAATACTTCCCAAAAACAAATTAATCTGACTATGTTTGGATATAACGTACAGAGATGGTGTGGGCCCAAACACCAACTCCATACGTTAGATCCAAATCACAGCCCGATCCATCTGCTATTTGAGACCCGATAATCCTGACATATCGAACGTGTCAGAGGAACCGGCACTTCCTCACGCCACGGAGTCAGGACAATTAATGAAGAAAAAATTAGCTTAGAATATTTCTCAAAAATAAGAGAAAATAAAATTAATTCTACCTGGGTACTATAAAATGACCTTTTCTATAAACAAACTTTGACCTCTCTTTTTCTATCTCGCGCTTTCTCTCTCTCAATGACATCTGCAGATGTCAATTATTTCGTAAGTAATAAATTCCTCGGAGATAAGAGAC
>JABFQA010002768.1:0-10717 GCA_022817065.1 Probaryconus sp. ZL-2020
AAATTAATTTCGCACGCAGTGGGAATCGAACCCCGAAGTCGCAAATAGATTTACGCAGGTTAACAATACCGCATCCACTGAGCTATTGTGGATTCGACGCCAATCTGTATTTTATACCAGTACTTAACTTCAGAACTTCAAAGTAGTTTTCAGTATTAATGTAAATATATTATTAATCTGCAAAAATACTTTAAAAAATATACAAAAATCATTCAAAAAGAAATAGTTTAACTGAAATGTCATTATCAATTAATCTGTACACTGGAAAAAAGCGAATTTATATGTAGTTGATTTAATTGATTTAAAAAACATAATTCAAATAATATAATAATGATTTTGAATAACAATAATAGAAAATTTTATTTTAATTAAATAAATATTTAATTGTTTTAAATAATGGTTAGTTGAATTAAATATTTCAATGCATTTAAAACAACGCATTCAAATTAGTTATTAGAAATATTTCAGATCGTTGACTCAACAATCTAAAAAATTATATTAACTCTATTAGTCATTCAATCAACAAACTGAATTAAACACGTTGTATTGTAGATTCAACAAAATGCATTTTATTGAATCAACAATATTCCAATAAAATCAACATTCATTCATTTAATTTAAAAAAAAAAAAATTCAACTGCATGACGCAGTTGAATTTACGATAATTTTTTTTTTGAGTGTACGACATTGTGTGCGCTATTTTCTCGCGACGTCAGTGACAATGATTGTCAGAAACAATGCCCATGCGGTTTCCTACCATGCAATTCATTTTTATACTTTTTTTTTTTTTCTTTCCGTTACACGATAAACTGATGCCGTTACATGTAATTCATCGTTTTACGACGAACAAGTTCGTCTGTCATTTTATGTAACTTTCAAATTCATAATGGTCTAGATCTAAATATAATTTTTTTTTATTTTCTATTATGTCATTCAACTTTCGTAATGCGATGCGATTTTCTACGTGATTGTTTTTTTATTCCTTTTCTTTTTTTTTATGGTCAAATTATTATTAATGATACGAATTCACGTGTCAACTGTTTTGTTATTGTGTGTCCTGAATTCTTTCTGCTTGCGACATTTTGACATTTGCAATGTGGGAAATTTACTTTCTGTATTCAGATTAGCACTGTTTCTCAGGAATTAGTACGTTTTCGTTATTATTATGTAAAAGATAAATTGACGTGCGACATTCTATTTTTTAATGCACTGTCGTTAATGTTGATTTTCACATTTTCCACTGATAATTTAATAAAGTAATTTATATCAGGGGGATGATGGGGACTTTATATCGCAACTCTATCGAATTAATTATATTTTAATTACCCATTGAAATTTAGTCATAAAAAGAAATACGTTTTCCGTAAGTATTCAATAAATGTTGCATGTTGCTGCATTTAATTGCTGAAAATTTTGAATTCCTCTTTCACGTGTGGTGGTAATTTATTAATAATAACGCAATTACTTTTTCGTTAGAGGCGGAGGTCAAGCATTCCTTCTGTAACCACTATTTTTTTCTTTAACGTTTACATGAAAGTTCATGCAATTACATTGTGCGTAAGAATGTACAACTGTTGATAGTTTATGGACATTTTATAAAGATATTAACATTTAGTTAAATCATAAAGTGTAATTTAAAGACATACTTGAAATTTACAGTTTGATTTGATGTTAAATTAATACATTGATGAGTTCACACATTTTGATTAATTCTAATTAGTTGCAAACTCTTTAAATCAAATTGCTCCGTGTATTTCAAATCAAATTTCACTGGTAATCCTCGTGCGAATTACACAAAATGAAATTTAGTAATCTTTTAGTAATTTTATGCAAAAATAATAATAATATTATAAGGTTATCGTTCATTTTATAATCACCATAACACATTTACATTCTTTTTATGGTTGATAATTTACATAAGTATTATTAATTACGATTATTCATCACAGATTTTAACCCATTCAAAAGTAATGTAACAAATGATTTGAGAAATCACAGATAGAGATAGTAATTGATGTTCAAATGGTATTCAATGATCGTCATAGATTAAATCGTGTTATTCATAAATTTAATTGGTCAATTATGATTTTTCCAGTTCATCAATCATTCATAATTATCGATGACTATTTATGATACCCTTTAATGATTTTTCTGATTAATTTTATTGGCATTAGAACAAACGTCTTAAGAAACAATTTAATTTTTCATCTATTCATTTGTTTATTTTGTAATTCATAAAGATAAAAATAAAATTATTTTGTAATAATAAGGTAATTAAATTATATGACATTTCCATTTCACTTTTGACGATATTATTTTAAATTGAAAAACAAATTTCTTATTCAGTGAATAAATAAACACCAATTAAAATTTCATGTCTGATTGTTTGCATCACTCTACTCCCTCTTTGCATTTCCTGAGACAATGCTTTTTCGAGTACTCTGAAAAACTGTCGAGCATCGTGCATCGCATATATGCATGCACATGGTACTTTCGAGTCGCCACGGTGTCTTATGAATATAATGTCGTCATGATTCCACACTTCATTGCGAAAGCCTACGGTGCAACGTTGCTCGTATAGAACAATGATGGTTGCCATAGTCATTTTTAACCATGATGCATGTACATTTTACACACATACATATATACACACGAGCGCGCGCGCGCAAATAGAAATACGTTGATGCACGTATACGAAGAAAGAAGACTTTGAAATAAACGCAATGTAACGCGATGCAACGTCACAGTCATTTATTTAATCGGCATAAATTATGCGAAGCATTATTTTCCAATCGCCGATAAAGCGTAATTCATAAATTTGATTTTAATATAATAGATTATAAATCCATTTGTTCGGCCGTAAAGCGACTCAGAATTTATCGACGAGCGAGGCGATGATGCTCGCATCTTCCTTCTTTTGACGCTCGTCGGCTCGCAATATCGACCGAATGAATTGTGCAACGTAATAAGTTACAATTTTTCCAACTGGAATTTGACGTTACCGCGTTTTGCAATCGGCTAACGCTTATGCGCGGATTTTCTTGGTCGTTCTATTCGCAGTGAATACCAATTAATTAGAAATTCACAATCGAAGATAACATTGAAGATATTTATTTATCGCCGGTTGCTTGCGCAATCTTTATTTATGTATAGATTACCGTCAGTGAAATTGATGTGGAATCCTAAAACTACTCTATCATCTTTCCGTAATTGCTAATGTTGCTTTATCTCGTTGATTACAGTCATAAAGTACCTAAAGTTTAATTACCCTAAGAAATGTTAATTGTTACGATTCCTATAATGGACTATTCTCTTTTGGCAATTTATCGTAGTTGTAATAATAAACTCGATAGAATTCTTAACAAAAAAAAAAAAAGAAAAAGAAATTATCTTTTTTTTTTTTTTAAATGCTTCAAAGTTTTCAAATTTCACTTTTTCGAAAATGAGAAAATCGAAGTTTTGGTTGATTGCTCCCTCAAGGGACAATTTCACTGTGCTTTGAATGTCAAATGAAGAATATGTTAAGCGTTAGTGCTTTATTATGCTTGGCTAATCTTGCAGATCATACAATGTGTGATTTATTGCATAATAAGGTATACGCGGATTCAGCAATTACTTGGTTATGGTCGAACTCGTCAAAGCGTAACGTGAAATGAAAATTGTTGCATTGTTACATAGTTCATTTACCTCGGGTGTCCAATTACATCGTACAACCAAAATCCCTCTAAGAATTAAGATATTTATTTTGTAATAAATAATGATCCGTTTTACTGGCACATCAGTTGCCAAAGCAATAACAGCGACACATTGTAATTTAAACCACCAATTGCAATTCCCATGCACGCATGAATATCCAATTGCGAAACTATTCGGTAATCATTCGGTAATAATTTATAGTTAATCAAGATGTTAATTTCGTCGAAATTGAATTGTTATCTGGGTCACGAAGCGCTCATAAATTATCACAATCGATGACTGCTAATTTACCAACCGCCACCGTACAATAAAAAAAAAGAAATAGGTGAATAAAATGAGAATTTTGAAATGCAATTTTTTTATAACAATCTTTTTCCCTTGATCGTTCTTCTTGGATGTTGATTGTCGGATAATAAATGAGTAAACAAAAAAAAAAAAAAAAATAAGAGAAAGTGAATTTTTGTGTTCGACTGAATAGCGATATTTGAAACGGGAGTCATAATCGTAACCCCGAACCGTGTAAGCCGGATAAATTGCAGACTTGAAATGAAGCAGGACACGTAGCCGAAGAGCACGTGACTTCGCGATCTGTGTCAACGACACGTGACAATCTGCTCCTATAAACGAGCGAACCTTAACAACTCGTGGATCTCGCTTCTGGTGATGTTTTTAGTTTTTTCTGCTATTGACTAGAATCACGAGGGCATTGCGCTAATTGATCGAACTTGTCCGGGAGGTGATTGTACGTGCTATCAGAATGCCACGATATCTAGAAGGAGAATAATGAAGATGCGCGAACGAACGGCCAGTCGTCAACCAGTCGACCAGTCGGACACGCAAAACTAAAGTCTGCCAGATGCCGAGATGCACAAGTATTCTCCAAGAATACCTGCTCTTTCTGCGCATTACCTTATACATGATCTGTTACACTTGTTACGTGTTATTTACTACTCTTTGTTAAAAAGATCTTAGAAATTACAAAAAAAAGGTACAGTCTATGGGAAACACGAAGACGATTTTACACTGGAATTCATTAGAAAATGTTTAAACAATGATCACATTTACATAACATGTTACTATAGATATTGTAGAAATGTCGATCCATTAATTTGTTACACTGTATAGTGTATTTTGTTTAATAATGCCAGTTATCGATGGAAATATCAACTTATGATTTATTGTAATGTTTGGAATTGTTGAAATAGTCGTTTAAATATTTATTGTAGATAATTTTTGTCGAATGCAAGATTGATTATAAAGGCTTATCGATTGGTCATGCACTAATTGTTGCAAGAGAACTCAAAAAGTAATTTTGATGATTTAATTAAGGTTCGCTCCATAACTTATTATACGCATGATTGCTTCTTTGATATAAGAGTCATCTACATCTTGTGCACAAAAATTAATCCAGAGAAATAAGATTACATCGACTCGGTATCAACTAATCCTCAAACGGTTATTGCATTAAATTCCAAAAGGAATAATCATCCTAAAAAATACATTTAAATATCAAATAAATATTCCAAACTTTATTAACATTAAATAACTAAGATGTTCACGTCTGATAAAGGAAATCGAAAAATGACATTTGAAATTATTGTGCAGTGAATAAATGTTGCACTTTTTTCTTAAACGAAATGAATGCAACAGTTTTAAAATGTGGAATGATAAATTGTTTCTTAGAATAAAAGTGACAAGATGCCAAGATACAATCGCGAAGCGTGTAAGATGAAAAAATGCGTGTTCGCTTATTCAGTGTTTGCAAAAATTTCGCTGCGGAGGTACAACGTGGAATGCAAGGGGGCGTTTAAGTTTAGCTGCGAGCGCGCACCGAATGTGGGTAACCTGGTTCTAAAACTCGTTTCTTACTTTTGAGGATTACCAATTTCAGAGTCATAAATATGTGTACCAGAAATGCACTCCCACAAAAAGTTTATCCTGACACATATTGTTGACACGAAAATATGCAAGTAGAATTCAGCCAAAACGAAAATGAATGTGGGGTTGCAAATTTTCCTCTTGGCCAAGTGTCAGTTACATTTATTATTTATGTTCTTCATGATCTACGACCGTTTTAAATTCATAAATTTTTATGCTTTAGTATAGTAGTCATAGTTTTTTTTTTTTTCTTATTTTTTTGACGTGATAGATCTTTCTCTAATGTTCTACAAATGTTATTGATGTAAATAAATGATCATCGTAATTTAGAAATCATCCTTAATAATATAAGTCCAAACTGTCTTCAAGTAACGTCACTCACACCTCGTAATTCACAACATCCAAACCGAAACGCGACAAACGTGATAAAGTCAGGGTAGGCAACGCGACATAAACGTCGCTTATTTGCATCACATATTTCCCTCTTCGCAGCGGTGCGATATAAATGACCTCCTTGAACTTATATAACATAAAACGATGCATCGCCTGGCATCGCATATATCCGCGATACATCAACATTGTGTTGTTGCATTTAAATCCGCAGGCACAATGGCATCCGGCGAGAGAGGAGAATGAATAACAAATTCGTAGCCACGCCTCTGGAAATCGCGGGATTCTTGGAAGAAGCAGCTCGAAAAGAGAGGAAAAAGTCGAAACGCTGTTGCTGGAGAACAAGCAACTTGGATGTACGATTCAGCAAAAGACCTAATACCTTCGTTTTGCCACAAATCACATCGACTGTCGCGTGGTTGCTACCTACTGTACTCGCCGATGTCCTGTCCCTTATTTTTTCCTGACCCCAAGCCTCCCCTCGGTCCCCACCCCCCCCCTCTTTATTCCCTCTTATAAAAGAACGAATGCACAAGCAACGAGACAGTGTTTTATCTCTCCTAGACGATTTATACCCTTTTGCCTCTTCCATCTCCTTTTTCTTTTACCTTATTCTCTCCCACCCCTTCTCCCCTTTTTGTTACCTGTGTCACCCCCTACCTCTCGCTTTCTAGTCGGCGTATCAAAGACACCACGAAATCTCGCGCCTTTATCTCCGTCAGATATATTCAACGGCAAGTGATAGTTTCGAAGCTTCCACGAGCAGCGTTACATGATATCGATGCTCTTGCCTGCGATGTCGTTTTTGCGATTTGACTGGCGAGATTCTCGTGCCGAGATTCTTAGCCCCGTTGAATGGCTATACTTATCTGCGCCCAGATGCTACGTAATAACCGAGAATAGCTGTACATTATACATCTGCCATAAAGATGGATGATTTAGATCAGAAGTGGCTATCAGTAATTCCGTACCCGATTCCCTATCTGCCTGAGTCAATCAGCTCAGGAGAGTTCAAATCGAGTCTCAGGAGATCGTCAACCGTCTTAAGGAATGCCCCTTTAAAAACGACGATTTTTCCTCCAGGGTTTAATAGACAATCAGGTGGAGAGATTCTGATCGATTCTTTATCCATTTCCTTTCGGTTCTGTAGAGGGATGAATTTTTTCTTTGGTACGTTCGAGATAATGTTAAATTATTCACCTCGGTATAAATGAAAAGAATACCTTGAAAGGGTCTGGCAGTGGCTTTTTTGTTATTGAACAATTATGATAAGGTTGTGATAAGGAATCGCTAACTATACCTTTACGGATAAATGTGGGCTGTTTATCTGTGTTATTCGATACTGAAGATCAGTAATAATTGCACATTTTTTACAATTAACTTGTAATTAGTGTTGCATAATTGAATGTTATTTAAATTATTTTTTTTTTATAAATATTAAATTAGAAGTAGATGAGTATGCAAATTCGAAACATAACCACATCGCCAGAATATTTTATGCACAACGATATTATAATTACAAAATAAAAAAGTTATAAGACATAACTGAGTGTTTTGAAAAACACTCAAATTTTCAAAAATGCATATTATTTAAATAATGACATAACAAACTCTTCTAAAGCCAATACTATTTTTAACTGTATCTTTAATTAATATGCAGATTATGCAATATATAACTGGACTTTTAATCAAGTTTTTTTTTTCTCAATATCGATACCGCATTTCCTTTTATTGGAAACATAAATTTTATTATCCAGTTTTGCATGTTTTAAACAACTATTATGATGGGTAAATTATTGTTGGAAGATATAAATATTTAATTTATTAACAAACAAGAAATAATTTCCCATTACACGTGTCTTAAACATGTAAAACAAAAAGCAGTAGTCGCTTAAAATTAATTAATTGGATGTTTATTTATAGTTGATCATATTCGAATATTTTGCTATTTTAAGTAACAGCAATTACTCGGAGGTATCAGTTTCCACGTAAGAGATGGTAGACGCCTTTATAAGAAAAAGGAAAATTGGTTAATAAAAACGAAAGTTCATGAAAGTGAGAGTTAATATAAACCAGGGTTAATTATATTATTTAATTGCTCTTGCATAAACGTCCAAAAAAATTACATACCGTCAAATTATTTGCTAAATCGACTTTAAAGATTATATTAGTGCAGATAATGAAAAATTGATTTAAAAGCAAATGATATTGATAAACATTTTTCTTTATTTCCAATCAAATGGACATGACACAATTTATCATTTTGCACAATTTAATTACTTTTTTGCTATAACGATTTCTACAATTTGCAGTATTAAAAATTATAATGATGGTAAGTTTTTCAGAGACTTATATAAGGTATTACATTAATAAACAAACCATAAAAGTTGATTATAATAATTATTCTTTGTCTTCTTAATAATGGTGCATTATAAATCGAATGCTTTCATCGAGTCTGATTGCTCTGCTCGTAATACAGTTGCAAAAGATAGTTTTGCAAAAAATTTCAAAGCAACAGCACTTTTTGTAGGGTTATAAAATGAGCTATTATTACAATTAACATGCACGAATATTTCTTCTTCATTTTTTTCTAAACGAAATTAGTACGTTTGCTAGGACTTTCTTCCATCCATTCATGACTTAAATAGGTATGCATTTTTGCAAAGTAATCAACAGTAAGCATTAGGCTTGGTCGCGATTCTCGTGCACAAGCACGTTCGCATGAATTAGCATCTTTAATTTTCACCACGCTCTAGGAAAAGTGTTCTCACGCCAACCAACTTTAAATATTTCGCATTTTCTTCGCCTGGAAATTCTGATTCATCGTCTTCTGGCCATAAGTTGCAAAAAAACGTGATGGTTTTTTTTTAGTATGATCTTCTTAGAAATTCCTTAATTTGCATCAATTACATTTTAGATAATCTAAAGATAAAATTATTAAATTAAAATCTTAGAATTTGATTACGATCTTAGAAAGAAATTTGATTACAATTTAATTTTGTTAGTATTTTATCTAGAAACTTACCATAAAACAATAGAGTAAATTATAAAGAATTTCTATATGGCATATAACTGTTGGTATCTGTATGTAAAAATGAGTAAACGGTAAATAGTTTACCGTTTTGTTATCTCGATGCAAGAAACAAAATATGCCAGAAATGTATTTGGAATATCATGAAAGTTAAAGGTATTTCATCACAAGGGCAGAACCTCACAATCATAAAACATACAAACTGTATCATATAAAGTAGACATTTTTAGAAATAAATATTAAATTAATTTGCCAAATCGTGATGTTTAAAAGGAACCCTGTTTCAAACTGTTAAACGATATAACGATAAAAAGTTGTGAGAAAAAATTCCAACAATACACAATTATACGTACAAACGTTGTAATCGACAATTGCAAAATATATTCTTTGGATGATTAACGATTGCATTTAAATGTGTCACTGAATACATTAATTTTTCTTTTTCAATTATGCTATCTACGCTTATCTAGAAGGTAGATTTACATATTGCGAATGTAATCCTTTGTTAACAAAAAATGTTGATTTTGAAATTTATAAAAGATTGAATTGTTGGAAAGAATTCTAAACCTGCGATTTGATTTATAAAAGAAGATATGCGGATTCGATCTTGGACTCAAAAATCTTTTCTTTACGATCTATAGATCGATTAAATTTATCAATGATGTTTTGAAATATTCCTAAAAAACTATCAGAAAATCTTTCATTATATTTAAATGCAAGTTAATAAAAATTATCCTTTTAAATTGCAAAACCTCTTGATAAATTGCAACTATTAATAGTTCCTTGCAAAATAGTTGCAGTTTTTTCGTTGACTAAAGAAAATTTTTTTTGCTCTATAACTTTTTTTGTAGGAGAGAGACTTATAAAATCGATAAGCATGACATTAATAGTTTAACATTTGCAATTACCTTCCATTAATATCTTTTAAATACTATGATATAATGCTGTTCACATAATGTGACTGAATTACTCTTTTCATTATCCAGTAATGCAGTAAAAGGCTCTTTTGAACACGTTTCTGTTCGAAACACGTGCACAACACAGTTACTACAGAACTTTGCATACTCTAAATTATAATAACAAATGTGTAGCAGGAGCATTTGATATCAATTACAACATCAACCTTGGCTGCAATTGTTTATGACTAAATGATGGCGAACTCGAACGTATTTCTGAACTTATATACCAAGTATCAGCAACTGTCTATTTCTCTCAACAAACTATTTTTAAAGTCTCAAACAACGACATGAGTTAAATGACTTCGAAATGTATACATTATTTGGAAACTTATTAAATAACTTATCCTTCCTTAACAGCGGTTTAAACTTCACTCAACATCGTGTTTACAGAAATCGACTATTATTGATTAAATGATTTTTATTAAAAAGTGTACATTTATATTCTTAACGTCTAGAATAGAAATTTAATATATATAGTATTGGGCACAATAATAAGTAAAATCTAAAATAATAAATTGTGAATATTTTTTTAACATTTTCAGTTCTTGTGAGAAAGAGGAATATGAACCCTGAGAAATGTATTTATATAAACTTTCAAAGTTTAGATTCTTTCGTGCTTTACTAAATATAGTAATGGAATTCAGTGAACGCAGTTGATACAGAATTTTCTTTCTCCTAGAAAAATAGACATTACAAAGTTGACATTTGCGTAAGATAAATTGCAATCAATTTTTTTTTTTTTTTTTTTTTTTTTTTTTTTGTA